>OX123201.2:1874201-2045823 GCA_944739405.2 Euclidia mi
ACTGACATATTCTTAGGCTTAGTTTATGACCTCTAGTAAGATTTCTTGTTTTTTTTGCTAGAATTCCTTAAAAGTCACATACGATTTTTCTACTTTGAAAATGTCAGCCGCATTTAATTGTATGTAGTACTTACTATCTTTTACGTTAACTTTTATCTAGAATTAAGTATTGTATGTTCTATATAAGATAACTTACATTGGAACTAACAATATAAAAATATGTCCTAAGTTACAATTATCATAATATTAAAGAGAATACATGAAAAAAAATATCTTCCATTGCATTAAATAAATGTATTTCATGATCAAATCAGTCCAAATAAACATTCCTTTCAGAAAAAGAACTCAAAATACTATCCAATGGCATTGCCATTCATTATTACAGTAGTTTTGGGAACGTGATATGATATCTTTATTATAATTTTTTATTTTCTTGTTTTATTCATTTTAAGAGCAATCACTACTAGGAATAAAATGTTATTGAAAGTTTGTCTGAATTTTATTGGATATTTTTTGTTTGGAATACTATGGTTACCAGTTTCTGGTAGACGTTAAAAAAAATCATGGTGAGAACGGAGTATTATCAGGTCTCAACCTGCACATGTCATGTCATCAAATAATTTTTTTTTCGCCTTAGGTATCGGCTGACTTGCACAGAACGCAACATTATACGATATATGTTATCTCCTAGTAGACGCTTCGATGACATAAAGCAATAAATAGCCTAGCGGAAAATGCAGCGAGTGGAGATGCCAACAGACTGCCATGAAGAGATAACACCTCCTATGTATAATACGTAGGAGTCGTCGCTATGTATGCATAAAACTCAAGCAATACTGACTGACTGACGGACAACTTAGAGCGAAAACTACTAAGCGCAAGAAGATGTAATTTGCCATGTATGTTAATTAGTATAAGGGAGCACTGGGAGAGGTTTTAAGAAATGCCCAGCCTAAGGAAAGAAAATAGTCCTACACAGACGGAGCCTAGTACCGTATAATGTCGTAATATGTTAATTCCCGTACCTAGTATCGCTCGTGTCACTCTTGTTTTTTGTAAAACATTGACTACATTCTTGTAAAGCTTGCTCTGAAAGTCGAGAACAAAACAGTGTGTAATTGCGAGTGCCAGATATTTTCTGGCGCCGCGCGGTCCTCGCGCTTTCACTTTGTCCTCATATCACTATAATGACGACTGTATTACTTACGTTTGTGCTTTGCGATGCAATAATGTTTCAGTTTAGTTGACCAATCAAGAGTAAGCTGTACTGTTATATGGTTTCATAGTGGTTTTCCGAATTGCTTGAAGAGATTGATTATACAAATAAACCCTGAAGCGAAAGGGATTTTTAATAATTCAATGAACGATCTATAAATTCAGACTGGAAATAACATTTTTTGGACCACGCTAAAAACGTGACCTTGACTACAGGTAAAGCAACATTTTTCCAGCGGGCATAAGGTGCAATATCATAATAGCAAAATCAAGTATTAGTTATCATTGTGATGTGTTTCTCTCAGAAAGAGAAAGCTCCAGCTTCCAAACTTGCTCTTCCCACCTCTTCGAATCTGTGTCCGCATCTTTTTACTTATTCCTGAAGAAAGATCGTGGATTAGATTTACTTACTTAGCATTGCTTTTACTATAATTATGTAGTTTCAGTACACAGCAAGATTATTTTGTGACTTACCAGTTAAGTCATTACATAATCTTGCTGGCTTCTATGCCATGTACAAAAACATAATTTTCTATCCAGCTTTTTAATAAATTTGCGGCTTCAATATAGCTATAGGAATCACGTAAGTTAATATTTTTACAACGAGTAATGGAACTAGGCATAAAAACAAATTTGTTTCTTTTTCGTGTGAGTGTGTGGCCAACTCTGGTGTCGGAGTTTTCAGACCGACGGCCTCCGACATGGCCCAACGATCTTTATCGTTAAACAAGAACCGGGACCAACAGCTTTACGTGCCCTCCGAAGCACGATCACGGTAGCGTTCAGATGTAAATGCCACACGCGGGCACCCATCAAGAGGTGACCTGTGTAAGCTTTGCTTAACTTTGCCTATCTGTTACGAATGGCAAGCCAAGTCTCGCTATGAGCGCTTAAACAAATTTATTCCCTCATTTAATATTTTTGTATAGAAGAACAGTGCATAAATAATTTGATCATGACAGTAAGAAATGCGAACAATTGATATATTGGCGGTAGAATATCCGACGCTATACAGCAAAAAAATTAGCACGCTCCGATACAGAAAATATTTATGTATGATGTCGATATTTCACACTATTGAATGCGGACTCTATTCAGCAAACATGACAAATTGGCCTTTTCATGCAAAACTGACGTTATTCTCAAACTGTTACGTAAAAGAACGCAAAAATGTACATTATATGTTTTTTTATATTTATTTATAGACTCACGCCTATATCCCCGAAGGGGTAGTCAGAGGTGCAATATTACACCCACATTTCTCCATGAATTTTTAGGTCCCACGTAATAGGGGGCGAGCCTATTGCCGTTACCGGGCACATAACCAGACTCCGTGCTGCTACTAATATGTAACATACAAAAAATTGTGCTATGGACATTAAGATTGATCATTAGATTATTTGACTATAAAATAGTAAACGACTATCATCATAATCGTCCTAACGCTATCCGAGTTGCATTTGAGACTTTTTGTTTCGACCAGAAAACCAGTTTGACGCTACATTAGCTTTTCCATATACCTGTCAAAGATTTTTATGACAGACGGGACCGACAGTTTAACGTGCTCTCCGAGGCATGCTCTCTACTGTAAATTATCGTTTGCCCCTTGCAAGAGATCATTTGCAATATAATACGCACATAATTTTAATGGGTAAGCAATTTCAAAAGTCAGTGATGCTCGCCGTGGGTTTGAGTTCCGATACCCTGTGCTTGACAATCTGTTTAACAATTAATTTATTAGACTAATTGTTACCCTTGCAATAATTTAACTGCATTTTCTCATTTAGAGAGCCACATCCTTGGTATAAGAATACATATATTTATTTCTAAAACAAATGTCTTCTACACCACTTTTAATTTTTCCCAATATAAATAAAAGACAGTCTTACTCTCCTAAACCAATAGATTTTTTACATCACACACATACATCGATAATAATTCCTTAGTGTCCCCTCACTATCTATACGTCACTGTGGGCGGGGCTTGCTGAAATGTGGCACGCGCGAAATGTACGCGATGACGTGACATTCACCGTTCTATTACTATTTATTTCTGTGGTGCGTACGGTCGTTCAAGTTAGCATACTTTGCTGTCATGCCACCGAGGTCAGCTGGCGGCTGGTGGTAGTGAGCCTTATCATGTGGGTTGCCTCATTAACTGCTACTTTGGCTAGCCAAAGTAGCAGTTAATGGGGCAACCCAATGTCCACGATGACGCCGCCTTCTCGGCCTAGTTTCTGCCTACAAGCAGCCTCAGGGCTCACAATCCGACGACATTCTAAAGGATAAACTTGTGTTTTAAAGTCTGTTCTTGTAGATTTCGTTACATGACTCCTATATTAAGTGAAACAGCTCTCGAAAATAACATGTCAAATTATGGTACATTATATTGTGAGGTTTTGAAAGGCGTTTACATTTTACTTTTAAGAATGTCGTCGGTCTCTCAAGTTATATTACAGTACTTATGTTATGTGAGTAATTACTTAATTTGTTAACTTTTGTGTCTACGGTCTTGTGTTTAATTACAAGAAATGGATAAAAGTTAGGGCTTATCTTAGTGAGGGCTTAACGGTTTAGACAAATTATTTGTGTGTAGTGATAATAATAGCAGCGATAGCCCAGTGATGTACGTAACGGACTGCTGAGACGATGGTCTCGGGTTAGATCCCCTGGTACCCCGGGCACACACCACTGACTTTTCGAAGTTGTGTGTATTAAAAATGTTAATTATCACTCGCTTAATAATGTGCCCGGTAGATGGCAATAGGCTCACCCCTTATTACATTGGGACCGAAACATAACTGGCGAAAAGTGGATGTATAATACACATCTGCCTACACCTTCGGGGATAAAAGGCGTGAAGTTATGTTATGTTGTGTAATGATAATAATCAGCTCTGTGTGTAAGCTGTACTATAGTGGGCACGGCCCTCTTCTGACTATGAGTTAGGTCATAAATCACATCTTGCTGGCCAATTGCAGGTTAGTATACTTTACATCACATTCAAGAGGTGAATTTTCAGATAATTATGCTAATTTCCTCAAGATATTTATCTTTGCCGTTTTTTGAAACCCATAATCAACAATATAACACACACTTAATTTGAAAAGCCTGTAGAGCACATCGTAGATTTGAACCCAAGAACCTTTGCAAGGCAGTCCATCGGTCTCTTCACTGAGCCATGGCGCAAATTTTTGCCTAGAGACCCCTACCGCTGGAGATAACCTTCCCCCAAGGCTCTCCACACAAACTGAACTTGAGCCGCCTGCTCCCATTACAATGCTTTATGAATACCTTCATTAAAACGTATTAGTATCTATCAGCGTACTAACATCAACTTATTATCAAACCCTTGTGTTCATAACTTTAACTTATAGACTTGAATAAAAGTTGCTCCAACATAATAATGTGTGCGGAGCAAATTACTGAGCTATTGTAACAAGTTCGTGTGTCATTTAAACTTCAATACGTTTTATATTAAAAGTAATATCAAACAAATTCAGATCAACTCACTAAGTTCGGCTGACAAATATTTTTTTACGATAAATTCGGCGATTTTGAGTGTGTGTGTGTGTGTAAGTTTATGTTGCGTGTGTCATTGACGAGTGTTAGAGTCGAACAGATAAAAAGGCAGTACTATCGTATTAAATATAGACTGTTTGAAGAATAGTTCGTATATGAAATAACTAGCTTTCGCCCGCGGCTTCGCCAGCGTGAAATTTTAATAAAGAGAAGCCTATTTACTTCCCCAGGTTTCAGACTATCCATGTCAAATTTCATCACAAACAGCTCTGCAGATTAGCCGTGTAGCATACATATGCAGATAATACCTACTTAAAAATTACTATTATACTATTTTTGTTTTCATAATCGTTGAACTTCAGGTAAAGATTAGTATCTTAATATAGAAAATCCTTGCGTTACTGACTGACTGACAGACACGCTACAGCCGAAACTATCGGGCGCAGGAAGCTGAAATTTTGCATGTATGCAGAATGTTCCTTGGGGACCATAGGGGTGCACTAAGAAGGGATTTCCCGAAATTCCCACGGGATCGGCCAAAACGGGTAAATTTAAAAAAAATGCAGGCGTAGCTGCTGGCGTCCTCTAGTGTAGGTATATTATTGAAGTTATGAAGAGCTTATGAACCTACTGAATATAACAGCAGCTAAAATAAAAACTGAAAGCATTACCACAAAGTACATATCAGACCGTCATAAGCGCGCATCAGCGCGCCAACTCATAGAAAGCGCTTTTAATGACTCTGCGCTTAGGTCAATTATATCGTAATAACTTTTAAACTATTCGTCCAAACTACTTTTACATTAAATACTGAAGGCAATAAATCTATGAATTTTGAAAACAATTTGATAACTACTCTAAAATGAGCATTGTAAAAAATATTTTTTGATGTTATACTGTTTTATAACGATAAAAATTATGTATAGTTAGGTTATGTACTAAAAGCTAAAAAGAAATTCAGTAAGCTAGCTAGCTGCCAGATCGCACCAATCTTCTCATGAATTTGGGGTTTGATCAGACAAATATAAAATCGTTGGGCCAGTGAAATTTCTATCATAATGTTTATTCTGGATACGCTACGCCCAAAATTAAAATATAAATATTTTTTTTAGTTTCTTTTATTTTCAAGTTTTAGTTTTGTTGTTAGTTGATACTTCTCATACTATTTTCATAGTCAGCTCTTTTCTACCAATCAAACCCTGTCGTTCGATAACCATATTGAGGTATTCGTAGAAAATAGGTAATCCGCCATTTTGTGGCGGCGGTCATCCTGGATTTTTCATAGTGAGGTCTATTCAACCAATCAAGCCCTTTCATTTGATACCCATATTGAGGTATTTGTGGCAAATATGTAATCAGCCATTTTGCTGCGACAGCCATCTTGGATTTTTCATAGTGAGCTCTATTTTACGAATCAAGCCCTTACATTTGATACCCATATTGAGGTATTTGTGAAAAATAAGTAATCCACCATTTTGTGGCGGCGGCCATATTGGATTTTTCATAGTGAGGTCTATTCTACCAATCAAGCCCTTTCATTTGATACCCATATTGAGGTATTTGTGGAAAATATGTAATCCGCCATTTTGTGGCGGTGGCCATCTTGAATTTTTCATAGTGAGCTTTTTATGATAAACAATATCACCGTACATTATCTTCAAGTAACTTTAACAGTTTAGGCAAAGCACGCGAAGATAGCTTTCAGAGCCCAGGATTTTTGCCGACTTATTTGATACTTTTCCTAATATTATGGCAACATTATACAAATCTTTATAAATTGTAGCCTATGTGTTATTCTGATATATAAACGATATTACTGTAAAGTTTCATCCAAATCCGTTCAGTAGTTTTTGCGTGAAAGAGTAACAAACATCCATCCATCCATCTATACATACATCTTCACAAACTTTCGCATTTATAATATTAGTAGGATGATAACAAGCTAAAAAAATTCACGAGTTTTTGGGTCTGCAGTAATTTCTTGCCGCCGTGTGGTCTAATTCTTGCATAAATATTAACTAGTAATATGCCGTCAGCTGCACATAAGAATATAAAGTGACTTTAATGACACGGTTATCTGGAAAATAGGCAGAAGAGATTCGTGTTGTTATATAATAAAAAATCGACCAGTAACTGTAATAGTAGTAACGGTACATAATAAATAATTGCCAAATCCAGGTAATTTAATCGCAATGCAGCTATCATTGCATACAGCGGTAACAAAATATTTATAAAATGCATGTTTTATATTTCTATTCCTATTCGTGAAATATAAAAAATCCAAGTATTCTCAACTATAACTGTCTCCGTGGTCTCAGTGGATAGCGTATGCGACTGCTGATCGGAGGTCATGGGTTCGATTCCCGGGTCGGGCAAAAGTGTTTCTGGGATTTTCCGAATACTCAGTAGCAGCCCGGAGTCTGGTGATGTGCCCGGTAACGGCAATAGGCTCGCCCCCTATTACGTGGGACCTAAAAATTCATGGCGAAATGTGGGTGTAGTATTTACACCTCTGCCTGCCCCTTCGGGGACACAGGCATGAGACTATAAATAAGTAAAAATAAAATAAGTATTCTCATAGACAAATATTCAATCACACCAATATCACAGTAAACATAATTAGCTTTACTATAGTGACTATTTTATCATTACGTGACAAATATAAGTAGGTACGGCTCCTCGATATTTTGTGTGCCCGCAGCAGTTCACACAAAAAGGCGTTACACTTCGCTTATCAGCGCTCATTGGACGCGAGATAAAACAAAAATATTTTCCTCTGTCAGAGGGCGCCAACTTCCAACGAAATATTAAAAATTCCTTCAACAACAGAAATAACAAGAGCCGCGAAAGCCTTTTCTTCTTTATTAAGTTTACGTTTCATTTGGAAAATAATTAAAATTTGAAACGAAAACGAGCGGGAATAAACACCTGGAGTTTTCACTTGCGGTCACTTGGCCGACCCTGATGCTATTTTGAGGAGTTTGTTTCTTTTGTAAACGTACGAGAATATGTAAATACTATAAGATATTCCCGCAGCTCCGGCTGTAAACTTGATTTAACTTAACCATTTCTTCCCGATCCCGAGGAAGTTTCGGGAAATCTCTTCTTACTGCAGTCCTGATTTTCTCATGGAACACACATCATACCAAATTTCAGCTTCATGCGCCCATAGTGCTTTGTCTGACAGTCAGTCAGTAACGCAAGATTTTAATTTAAACTATTAATAGCATTATCCGTGTGGTGACGAAATAAGTAAGCAAATTGTGACTACCCGATTTCATTCCGTTTCGCAAGAGGCAAGAAAAGGACACTAAGCAAATAATAATTATTAGCGAAGAGACGGAAAACTCAATATTAACCTGTATACCAACAGGTCTGGCTAGCGTGGTCGTCCAGTCCCTCTAAGAACTCATAATGCGAATGTCACGTTAATTTGTAGAGACCCATGTCCAGCAGTAGACTGCTGGATAAGGCAAGGCTGTATGATATTCATAGCCAGTTTGTTTGCGAAATAAATTCGTTTGCTCAATATGAAATGTTAGTCAACATTCTTTTAATATTTCTCTTTAAAAAAGTCACTCTTACTGTGACATTCTTTTGACACTTTGTCTTTTTTTTCAAATGAACAAAAGATAAGAAATAATGTTTGCGGTCTGATCGCCATTGTCCTTGTTTTGCCATAAAAAGATATAAACGTCGAAAATAAAATCTGTATCTAGATTTTTACTTTTCAGCTTTGAGTGTAGCAAATATTTTCTACATTTCTGATATTCTTTGTTCTTTCTGCTTAAGACAAAAATTGCACTAGGTAGATGGCTTGATTGGTTATTCGCAATAGATCAGCAAAGTAAAGTTTCCTTTACACAGGTCTCCACTTGGATGGGTGACCACGTGCAGTATTTACATCAGAGTGCTGCCGTGATTCAGAGAGCATGTTAAACTGTAGGTCTCAGTTCTTGTATCAGAAGTTAGACCATTTCGGAGGCGTTGAAAACTCCAGCACCAAAGTTAGCCACACATTTACACAAAAAAGAAAAGAAAAGAATGAAGGTATTATACCGCCTGGATTTAAAAAAACATGATACAGCAATCTGTAGATCCCCGTGCGGGAATAAAACCCACAAATCAAGGCGTATTCTTAAGCGTAAAACCAATACGTCGCCGTCGTGCGTACCAAAACAATGTATATGGTAAATACCGCACCTTCATATTAAGAGATTATGGGACCCATTTGTCTCCCATTTCTTTAGAAAATGCTGTAGTAATAGTCTTGCCAATGACGGTGCGAAAAATCAGGTTTATTCTCTGGTCTAATAGGTGCAATTTAAAGAATCGGATTAAGAAATAAGCGGACTTTTAATGTTCGGTGTAGTATTTCTTCAACTGCACAAGTGGGTTATACTGGTTCCACAATTTGCAATCCTTGAAAAGCATATTATTTATTTAGATAAAAAATACAGAATATTTTTTCGTGTATTATGTAAAGTAATAAGAAACAGGAACATATGACCAGCTTAATCCCTATCCTGCGCAAGGCCGGGTTTGCCAACGCAGGAAATGCAACGTCATTCCAAATATTTTTTACGTAGACTGGCAGAAAAACGAAAAATTCGTCTATAAAAATATAATAATATCGCATGAATTATACCTTCCTGGCTCCGTTACGAGTTTATCTAACTAGTTATATCTTTCAATAAGTAAATAAAACTGACCTGTTCTCGCAGCGATGTAATATGTTTTGATTTTGAGAAAATTCATTGGTATAACTTAAAACGTAAACTTTATCACAATTTATCGAATATCCACACTTATTCACCAAACAAATACTTTATTACGTTATAACAATATACAATGTGCAAAGATAACACAACACATTTTACTTTAGAATCATAATTTCACCATAAATGTTATTGTTTACGCGACGAAAAATAACGGCCGCCATTCTTTGGGAACGTAATAAGTGCATTACAAAAGTTTCGTTACTTTTTCACTTTTCGATAAACTATAACTTAATATGAAATCTACATTTATTTTCCAGTATTTCTGTATATATTACTTATAAGATTACGTAATGTTTCATTACAAAATTTTTTTCTTTTCTCGTGCACACTTATTTCAATATCAAAATGCCCAATATGGCGTCGTCGCAAAGTTCAATAGCATACGTATTTTGTAAAATTAATTTTCGTTCATTCTTGCTCCTTTCTAGTTAAAAAAAGTATTAAAATTGGTCAAGCGGAAATCGATAAATCGAATGATATAACCAAATCGTGTTACAAGTGCAAAAACCGTTTAATATCCACCACCAATGATAGCCGATGCCGATTATGCATCTATGAGGTGCATATTGCAGTTGGGGGGTTAAGAAGACCCGTGTATTATTGCGCTTACTTTCAAAACGTATTAATTTATAGTTTGTGTAACGTTGGCTGGACTCATGTTAAGCTGGTCATAGTGTTCCATCACTCTTCGTCAGTGTGTGACGCGGATGACAGATGAAATAACCGCATTATATCGATGATCGTGTATGACGTCACACATATTGGAACACGTTAATCGAATAAAAGTTTGATTTATCGATGTACTGTGGCGTCACTTAAGTGTTGCCAAATTATTGACATTGCAGTCAATGTTGCCAATCATTGCGCATGATAAATAGAGGTAATACGTCAACCGACGAAATAAATTCAAGCATGAATATTTTCGTATGATTTATCACCATTTTATTCTCATAAGTTGTCTTAAAAAAATGTCGCTTAGCCATGATAAGTATTCTATTTATTCCAAAAGAATATCTGGTATATTCACTTTACATGGCTCGTAATTTTTGCGTCGTACGAGATATTTAAGAAAATATTCTTTTATCGAGAAACGATTGTCCAAATAAAATAGCGAGATTATCTGCGCCGTCCAAACAAAGTAGTAAATCTTGTGTCGTCTAGAGACAGCGCACAAATGTCCAAGTATTTGTTCACGTTACGTTTTAAGACACAAACCACCAACGTGGGCTGTTTGTGGCAGATTGGAGGCCAGCTAACGATCAGTCTCAAACTGTTTGTTGCTTCACCTTTGCGTCCAAAGCTGTGAAGAAAGCTGTCCTGAAAGAAAAAGTTTCTTTAACTTATGGTATACATGAAAATTCATATCAATAAAGAACATTTTCTTCAGTGACGAAAAATCTACATATGAATAATAAAACTGAGCAGCAAATTGTCCGTTAGGTTCGTTCATTACATCAGACGTTGCCTTATATCAGAGTTCAGTAATACAGTACAACAGTGGCCGCGATTGTAAAAGTGTAAAAACATCGGTATGAGCTTGCGGCGCTGTCGGTCCGTCGGTCGGAAACTCCTAAAAGGCGGTAATAACCGGAATATTTGGTCCCGAGCCGCATTTTATTTGTGTTAGTCCCGTTAATGGGAACTGCCGCGCCACCAGATTGCTTCCATACAAACTTTCTGTTTCAACTTATTGCGGCTTCACATTTTGAATGTCAGATTTATATTCTGTGAACTGCAAACGACGTGATTGCCTCGTGCATATCCGAGTCTATGTGTATAATGAACATCCGATTGTACTCTTTAAATATTACCTAATACGCAAATAAATAAAATGACGATAAACGTTCAGCTTATTAATATTTAAACTATTTACGAGTTCAGACTGCATTAAACTGATAAAACTACGCGGACCGGGTACAATTCAGTGATTTTGGAAAGGAGAGCAGCTTAACTACAAGGAATTTCGTTACAAAGCGATGGGACGGTAGCAGCATTCTACTTATATACTTATCAGTTTAATCTTCAAAACTTCATAAACACGAGACAACAGTGCTCGTAACTTTGCGTCATCCATTAATTATTTTTGTAACGGGGTGGTGTGATTAAGAGACTCCCAGAAAGTGCACAACACAATGAATAATAAATGTTTATCAAAAGTCATAAGCCGCTGTAATTATCTGGTCCGTTGTCCACGGTGCCCGGGGGGCCGTGGGTCGGGGGCCCCCGCGTCACATAATTACTTCGAAACGTTGTGTTTGCACGATGCTCTGGCGTCTGAACCCGCCGGACCGCGCTTTATTACAATATACGAAATCAAATAAAATAAATAAATGAGGGTACGCGCGGTGCGGCTCTCGGAAGCAAATGAAATTACCAGTTGACGTTGTACAAAGTGCAGAGTGGCGAGATAATTGGTGCTGCGTCAATATTAACCGGAATGATCTGAACATTTCATGTAGTAAATATGGCGAATGCTGTGCTGTGTGGCCGATGGTGTGTGTGTTGTGTGTCGCGTTGTGTAATTACGTTAGCGCGTGACGACCGCTCGCGGCGTTTGTTGTGGCCGCCGTCGTACCAACAATGTCATACAACCTACCCTTGTATGTTATACATGTATGTTATTGGTTACCTCTATGAAGAGAACCTTGTTTCATAATGGTCAATATTCTTAGTTTCATGTTGCTGTGTATTACTACAGAAGTAATGTACTTATGATATTTCACTGCCTGGCTTTGCTTTAGTCTTTTAATTTGGTGTTTTGACTTGACTGCACGGTTGGCGTAGTGGTTTAAGCGGTCGCTTCACCGCTGGACACTGCGCCGAATGTTGTGGGTTCGATTCCCACACGAGACAACATTTTGTGTGATCCATAAATGATTGTTGCTAGTCTGGGTGTTTCATTCTGTCCGTTGGTTATATGTTTGTAAAGTCTCCTGCGACACAGGATTCATTACTAGTGCGGGAGTTGTCTTAAAAAAAAACAAAAAAGAAACTTAAAAACCTAAACAAGGTTTTTAAGTTTCATTTTTGTTTTTTTTAAATGAAACAAACGGTGATTATTTTAGTTTCATTTTTCTTTTCATTCTTCGCTTAGTTGTCTTCTAACGAAATTTCGTCAATAACTTGGATTAACCTTTGATGTTGATAATATGATATACACTAACTGCGAATTAAAATTAGAATGCTAGAACTGCTAAACCAGTTAGGTACGTGTCGAATCACGCATAATGTCGATTCGTTTACTTTTCTATTTCGTTGTATGAGAGCTGCTCTAAAAATAATTTCAATTTATCTCAGTGCATAAGCTTGCCAATTTTCATCTTTTTAGAACCAGGGTAAACCGCGGAAGTATGGTCGTGGTGAAAATATCCGGTTTTCCTTATGGTTCACTATGAATCCCTAATAATACTTACTGAACCCACGGTGCTGTCAGTAAGTGAAGCGTACGAAGCAATATCTGCATTTTGGCGTAATAGTTTACTCTGTAGCAAAATTTCATGAAAATCGTTACAGTAGTTGAGCTGTGAAATTGCAACAAACCAACAGTTATCTATGTTTGGATGAGTAATCAGCGGTAGAGAAAATTAATTAATATTTAGTTTCCACTCGACCTATTGCTCATATGGAAGTGAAAATGTTCAATTTCAATTCAATTCAATTCAAAATATTTATTTGCAAGAATATAGTACAATAGATGTTACAATGATTGGAATTCAACATATTCTGCCAAGAGTGGCGTGCAAATGTATTATTATATAATATAATTACCAATTTATTATAATACCAATACTCATTAATATAACATTTCTAGATCCACTTAAACAGTTTCGTTAATTTTACTTTCTAAGAAATTTTTTACAGTGTAATAATTTTTATCTAATAATATATTGAATAATTGTTTTTTAAATAATGTCAATGGTAGATTAATGAGGTTCCGTGGAAGGTGATTAAATATTCTTATACACATACAATTTACATTTCTATTATATAGTTCCAATTTAATTTGTGGTAAAATTAATTTATATTTATGTCTACAACGACTGTTTTCATAGTCTCCAAATTTTTTAAACAAGTTGTAATTCTTTTTCACGAAGATACATATTTCAAATATATATAGGCAAGGTAATGATAAGATCTTTAGTCGTTGAAATAATGGTTTACAACTATCTAGAGGGGACACTCCACATATTGCACGAACGCACCGCTTTTGCGTCTTAAAAACTCTTTCCATTTCTACAGAGTTGCCCCATATAATAACACCATATCTTAATATTGATGATATATATGCATGATAAGCCAACATTGCGGTATCTAAATTAACAGTTTGGCTTATTCTTTTTAACGCATATACGAACTTATCTATTTTGGATACAATTTTAGCTATATGTGGTCTCCAGCTACAGATATTGTCAATAGTCATACCCAAGAATACACATTCGCTGACAACATTAAGGTCGTTGCTATTGTATTTAATGTTTAAAGGTGTTGTGTGTGTGTGGGTTTTGGAGGTCTGAAATTTAATAATGTTGGTTTTTGACATATTTATGTGTAGGTTATTTCGTTCCAACCAACTGATAGCATTATCTAACGCGCGAGTAATGTCATGTTTAAGGCTATCATCATTATTGCTTTTTATTAATATAGTAGTATCGTCTGCGAACAATACATTGCTTTTCTATCGCGTCAGGCAGGTCGTTTATATAAAGGAGAAAGAGAAGTGGTGATAATATTCCACCTTGTGGAGTACCATAACTGTTGTGCCTGAAGCTAGATCTATAAGATTTTTGTTTAGAATTACTGGTTCTTATAATTTCTACACATTGTTGTCTTTCCGTTAGGTAGCTTTTGATCCAGTCATTAGCGTTACCCCGTATACCTTAAAAACCGTTAAACATTTTACCTAATAATAACTGTTGCACGCTCAAAGTCCATTCTAGCGAACGAGTAAACATTGACCAACTGAATATAACCAATCCCAATCTACACTAATATTATAAAGAGGAAAAATTTGTATTTTTGTTTGTTTGTTTGTAATGGATAAACTCAAAACCTAATGGACCGATTTTAAAAGTTCTTTCACCATTAGAAAGCTATATTATCTGCGAGTAACATGGGCTTTTTTTATTTTATAAAAAATAGGGGTTCGTAAGATAGTTGGGTTTTTCGGGTACCTACGCAAAGTAGTTCCTTCAGGACGCGCGTGAAACCGCGGGAAACGGCCAGTTGCTAATATATTCATCAGATTTGTAAGCGCGCCATATGCAAGTAGTCACTTGAACAATAGTCATTATTTCGCAGATAACCTGAAGTAATCGTATAAAAGTGTAAGCTGGAAATATGAGGAATGCTAAAGTGAGATGCGGCGCGGAATATGTAAGCGATGCGGCGACGCTCATACAATATGCAGTAAATAACCGCGCCGTAACCGCTTATTGTGCACACCGCTCGGCTACGACACACGCGCGATCCACTATGAACACCTACGGGCTACGTGCTACGAGACCTCTATGCTTTTCTAATACACGTCTTGGCCTTGGGTGTCCCTCGTTGATATAGAATTACGTCCGGTCGCAACTGTGTGCTGTCGCTTATTTCGCTGTATTTTCGTACAAAATTGCGTACGGTTAAACATCTTATTATAGACCCTTTGGGAATGAAGGAAAAATCTACAGCATATTGTACATGTACTTACTATGAATAAATAATGCTGTTGCCTCTGATTAGAGTAGGCTAAAAGGATTTCCGTATTCATAAAAAAAAAGTATATATATATGTTTATCCATTGTCTAGTACCCATAGTACAAGCTTTGCTCAGTTTGGGACGAGATGGTATTGTGTGAATGTGGTATGATATGATACATTGAAAATGAGATTGGCACGGCTGATAATGGTTAATTTGCCTAAAAATATCCTCATTTTCGTCCTAGCGCTATCCCGGTTGTATCAAAATATTTCGCCTCGTCGTCCGAGATCCATTTTCTAGGCGTATCAGAAGGGCTGGAAGGTTTAATACGAATCATTTTGATTTCCCCTATCTTTTACTTACGCAAATCTTATTTCTCTAGAAGACAAAATAAATGTCATAGCTGTGAACAGTTGTAATACGTATCAAGCAATTCTTTTCAGTCACCGCAGGTTCAATTTTATTATTAACACGCTTTTATTAGGTCGTCGTGTATGTAACTAACTATGTAATGGAATCTTAGGTAACTAATTTAACCATCTTCCAACGGTCGTAGCGTAATAAAAATTGGCAGCTGTATGTAGTTCTGATGATAATTTAATAATATGGTACTGTCGAAATGATCTGATTATGGAGCCGGAAGATATGACCTGGAACTTCATGATAGAAAAACGTATCATAGCTGTTTTGGATTTCTTATAAAAGTCTTGTAATGAACTTTGACTACAATTAGGTTTCAAGGTCTGATGATGAAGCCGGAAGATAGGCACTGGCATTCCATGATGGAGTATCGTATCATAGTCGTGTTTGCACTTGTGAGAAAGGCCACGTAATGAACTTTGACTACAATTAAGTTCCAAGGTCCGATGATGAAGCCGGAAGATAGGCACTGGCATTCCATGATAGAATATCGTATCATAGTCGTGTTTACACATGTGAGAAAGGCCATGTAATGAACTTTGACTACAATTAGGTTTCAAGGTCTGATGATGAAGCCGGAAGATAGGCAATGGCATTCCATGATGGAGTATCGTATCATAGAGTTGTGTTTGCACTTATGAGGACTTTGAACACGATCAGGTTTCAAGGTTATAACAAACCAATTGTATATTGTAGACCACGCAGTGGTGTACTTAGGGTCGCGTACTTTTGCGGCTGGACAGGTGTATGTCGTAGAGTAAAATCACTTAGTGGTCTCCAGATTGAACAGCTAGATTGTTCTAAGCTGACAGATAAAACACCATGCAATACAGACGCACTGGCGGAGATGGAGAGGATGCGGGCTCATTCGCCAACTTAAAATAAATGTATAAATGTAAAAAATATTTCGTTATCAAAGACCAAATAGTATAAAATAAATTAATAGTTTAAAAAACACTAGAAAAACACGCTTTCATAAATGCACGTAAAAACAAAATATAAATTATGGATCGTTCAATTTGTCTCTATTTCTGACTGAAGTGTAAACTATGTGCCTTTAATTATAATATTTGATGTAAAAGCGTGGGGCGCTGGAATAAGAAAGACTTTATTGCTAACAAATACGAATACTACTACAAATAATACGGAAGCTGCATGAGATCGCACAAGAGCATAACATTTATGCCGCCAACAGGTTACCAAAGGGAACCAAAGATATCTCGTTCACGAACAAGAACTCTACATTTTGCCACTATTGACGCATTACGTTAAAAATGTCGGTGAATGTCGTCTCTCCTCGCTGCTGGCGCATGTTTTGTCTGAGTTTGACGAACTAGTACTTTGAACAGTCTGTTTAATGTAGAGCCACCTACTAGTCGTGCTGCAACTCCAGTTAGAGCGGCAATCTGTGTAACCTGCTTCGCGTAACATCTGTTTCCTTGATTTGTGAACAAGTTAAACAAAAACGTCATTCGTGTTCCAGCGCCCCACGCTTTTACAATCAAATAATATAATTAAAGGCACATAGTTTACACTTCAGTCAGAAATAGAGACAAATTGAACGATCCATAATTTATTTCTTGTTTTTACGTGCATTTATGAAAGCGTGTTTTTCTAGTGTTCTTTAAACTATTAATTTATTGTATGGAACAATCTTGTTCGCGGGGACGTCGCGGGCTGCTGACATTTATTGTGTACGGAATAATGCTCAGTTATAACACATCGCCATCGCTTACCCCTATTCACGTGAGTGACGAAAGCGAAACGACGCGATGCGACAAAAATCAGCTGAATAATCTACATGTACGTCTTTTGCAGTAAAACGAGAGGTGACAGTTTATTTCTTCTCCAGCAGTAATGGAGTGACCTAAGTAAACAAATGAAAGCGTCCTGTTGCATCGCGTCACGTCATATGGCGGCACGTCGCATCATGACGCATTGTGTTGCGTTATGTTGTGTCGCATCGTGTTGCGTTATGCCACGTCGCATCGTGTAGCTAACTACTAAGTTACTCCGAGGAAATGCGAGATTCTTCACTCGATAAACAAACTAAATGTGCTTTCAAAACATTTTATTGCACACTTATTCATGCTAGGTACTGTAGCTAGATCTTGTATTTTGCATTTATTTCTTGTCGTATATTTTAGATTCTTAAAACCACATCATTCTCACGCTTGGCCGATGCCGAATTGATTCCAGATAGTTGAAGATATTATACATTTTATAGCGGTGCTTTATTTAATTGTCAAGGCTGGTTTGACATGTTTCAAGATACACGACGCAAAAATATACTTGTTTATATAAATCACTTTTATTAAGAGTGTGTATTTAGGTAAATTGTGCGTACAGTTTTAACTATTTGTAGCCGGGGCATAGTTTTACGACAGTTATTTTTCATCATATTATCATAAGTCAAACGACTATGTAAAATAACTATTGCCATTTACCTTGTAGGTCGCAGCTAAAAGGGGTTACACTTGGGTCAGCTTTGGCTTGATTGTGACCCATGAAACATGTATGCCAAACTATCCTTTTGATACTAATAAAAGTAAAACTAAACTAGAACAATGAAATTTCGGTAAAGTCTAGTAAATAATATTATTCTTCTTCTCTTCAGTGATTTTCTACCGCTTGGGTGTAGGTCCTTCAATTTTTTCCATCTCTTTTGGTCTTGGCCTGTCTCCGGTCTCCATTTCGTTCCAACTGCTCTTTTAATGTCGTCGCACCAACGCATCTGTGGTCTTCCTTGTCTTTCGTTTCACGGTCACCATTTCACTTCAGCCTTGCACCATGAGCCACATTGATTTTGCTACACGTTGTTACGTCAGTGACACTGCTTTATTGTAAACAATATTCCTTCTTTACTTAGCAAGCGGCAAACAGGCAGATGGATTGCTTGAAGATATGCGATTACCGCCGCCCATGGACACAGCGACACCAGAGGAGTCACAAGTGCGGTGTCGCGCTTTAGGTTAGAACAGTAGTAGGAGGAGGAGTGGGATGAGGGAGAAAGAATAGTTGATGGGCCTCCGGCACTCTCACTCACCAAATGAACCGCAACAGCATAGGTAATGTTACTTTACGTCAATTTTCTGGAAAGTAGTACTTCAACGGTCGAGGCGGCCCTTTCATGCTGAAATCAGCAAGGTTCACCTTATAAAAGAAAAAGAAAACTACAAAAGAAATAATATGACAGATATTTCTATTCGTTCATTAATCCGGTTCATTAATCATTTGTCGTTTATTAATCCGGTTTTGTTGCCATTGGTTGGCCCCACAACTGTACGGATTAGCGTTGGATATCATTTTAACCCAATAAACGCTGTACGTAAATCTAATTCTAATAATCCTATCCTAACATTGTGATTGCGAGTTTAGGTTAGTTTATTTGTTACGCATTTACTCCTTAATTACTTAACTAGATTTAATTACATATTGCAGAGGAAAAGGTAACATTATAGTTTTTATCCTCGTAAGTAAAGTTAGAGAACTTAGCAAGAAATCGGTCCATAATTTGATTCGTTTCTCTCGTTACCTGTTTATTTGCCGTAAAATAGAGTAAATAGGGATTCCGTGGTAAATTGGGAAAAAGTTGTGCAAGATTCCTGAAGTAGATTCTTAAAATAACTTGTCTTGACTAGCATATTATCGCAGAGTCTAAACAACTCTAACTAGAAACATAAAATTTGTTCAGTAGGTTCATACTTTGACGTTGGTAATATTTTTCAATATTCGTCTGTTAAATGAATTAAAAAGTTTGTTTGAAACCCGTAGATATTGAACCTGCTCGGCAATTTGGAAAGGGAAATAGCTAGTACGATATATTTTTCCTGATGAGGTAGTACGTAGATCTAGTAAAAAATTGTGAACATGCGTAAAAGTTATACATTGTAAATGTTTACCTTTAACAAAGTACATTTTTATTTATGTAGCCGCTGTCATACCTTGTTAAGGTCGTTTTCAATAATATTTATGTATTTTATTGTATGTTGACAATTTATATAAATAGTAACCGAGTACTTTTACTAAAGTGTTTGCGCGAAACATGGGTCGACATTTATTTGTGTGCCAGGCGATATCAAATATTTGTTTATTAATGGAATGCTTTGATTGATTAATTATAATGATCTGTTTGCAAAGAGCATACATGAATATGAAATGTTTATGGTAGACAAATAACACTAAAATTAATTAAATATCCTCATACTGTCTTTTTGCGTTCATTGCTGGATATAGGCCACTCTTAGTTTGCGTCACAGGAGCATTGCGCAGCAACATGAGGAATTGGCTTACTATGCCATTTTCATTAGTAGATAACTTACAATTTGAAACAGTTGCAGATCCTTGCAAAAATAACACGTAAAATCATTATACTGGCGATTATGATTAATTTTTTATTGCGTTATAGGTAGATAAAACATAGATATACATTGTTATAATTAATGTATGAGTTTTTTGCCCGTTCTTTCTCGTGGTTAGACCTATTGCATTGCGAACGTGGCAGCGGTGGCAATAAATGTAAATGAAGAATAATCTAGTACTTAACTTAAATTTTGACTTTGATATGCTCGCCAGATGGCTGGCATAAAGGTTGATGTCAAGCTTTCCGTCTCTTCCCCAAGATACCATTTTCTTCTTGTTAAAATTTATATACATATTACGCGCGTGTAAAGTTATTAATATTTAATAAATAAACAATTTCAATTTCAATTGCGTACTTGTTTAACAGAAAGTTAAATATCTTTTATTTGCCCCGACGAATACAGGCTAAGGTATTTTTTTTAAATGTCCCAGTAGAATAATTAAAATATTTTTATTGAAGATGTCAGTTACATAAATTACAAAATTGAAGGCTAGAGATACGTAAAATTTTTAAATGTTAAAGATTTTTAAAATAGATCGAAATATTTATGGTTAACTGCAGTAAATACTCGCTAGCACATTATGCAGGACATTTAGCTCTCCCCTCTTGTGGGCTCAGTAACCGTGGCTTGGACACGCATGGTGAAGTTAAGCGGGATTCCGGGAATGGACGCTCCACTTGGGCTTTGGTGAGGCCTGCGTAGGATGCGTCCAAAGGTGCGGGTGCGGGGGACAGTTCTGTCTGTCCCTCGCAGTCGGGTGTGGTCACCATTTTGTTGCGTCGGCCTAGGGAGATGAGAAGATGCGGTGTTATCAGGTTGCAGTCCTCCCTATCCTCTGCGGGCACTGGATTTTAGTGCCTGCGGACGGCGAGCGCTGGGGCTGCTCCCCGTCCGCCAAAAGGCAAGAAGGCGGTGTAGCGTCGGCGCCGACTCCCAAGTAGCATAACGAGACGGGGCCGGCCAACACCAACGGTGGGCCAATCCCAGGCGGGGTCACAGAAAAGCATGCTATCCGCTAATCGCCTGACCCCGCCACTACACGGGACCCGTAGGGACACCGCGGTGATTTTAGAGGGTATGCCCCGAAAACCTTTAGAGGAGAGCCTCCACACACCTCCTCCGCCTGTCCCAAGCCCGGTCGAACATACGCTGACCGGGTTGGCGTCGAGTTGAGACGGCTTATAAGGAGAGTTTCCACCGTAGTCAACAAAAAAAGGACATTAGCTCTGACTGTATAAGTAAGTTCTGTTTAATACTTCCTACCTAACTAGTATCTACCTACTATCTGATGATTCTTACAAAAATGTCAGGTCATGTCGGAGATCTTCACGCGACCTATAAACTCCGAGTAGAGAGAAAAGAAAGAAAGACTAACTCCCATTCAAATGTTGCTTAGATAAAACACACACACTAACACATACAAATACAGACTATAGTCGGTCTTCAAAAATACGGCCAGGCATATTCACACACACATCAACTTACGCCTACAAGACAAGCCTCACCCTACTTGACACGCACTTAATTAAAGGCTGCGCTGCAAGTCGACGAGTCTTCGAAAAGGTTCACACACTCACACGCACATAATGTGAACCATGTAAATTTTGTTTATAATGAGGACTTACCTACGACGACCACTTGTTAGCTGTTTAAGGTAGATGTTTTGGTTTTGCGGTATTATACATCAAGAAATGTAGATGTATGTACAGATTTATGTAGATTCTGTATTATGGTGCATCCACACCGCAGTAACTTTATGTTGAACAACATTTTTGATAAATTGTTGCTAACAGTGTTTGAATATTACTGAATGTTACCATGTATCTAGATGCAGCTCAACAAAAAATAACTGCGACGTAGATGCACTTTTAGCCGACTTTGTTATAAGATTGTGTCTATGTCCTTAAATAGGACCAGTAATCACTGTCTGTAGATGTATCGGCCTATTTGTGCACAGTTCTGGCAATTTTGCTGCGAGTGCATTGCTTTCCCATACTGACTGACCAAACGCTATAATAAAGTGTACCTGTAAGAAACTCGATAGTGCAAACCATACTTTACAAACAGCCATTATGACGACTGGTTCGCGCAGCGGTAGTGTAAGCGACTGCCACGCCGAAGGTCGCGGTTTCGATTCCCGCTCAAGTCAAACATTTGTGTGCGTGAACATGGATGTTTGTCTTGGTCTAGGTGTTTCTATGTATAATATGTACGTATTTAAGAAAAAAGTATATATGTATATTTATCCATTGTCTAGTACCCATAGTACAAGCTCTGCTTAGTTTGGGACTAGATGGTGTTGTGTGAATGTGGTAGAATATTATTATTAGCCAGCGGCTGCCCGCGGTTACAGCAAAAGTTGACGCAACCCGACTTATACACGAAGCCGTGTAGTGAAACCATACTGCGCTTCATAAACAGTGCAGACCGGCATTGAATTTCATGATTCGATAGCGATGAAATAGCTCAGGGTTTGTGTTTCGACGAAACTTGGATGCACTTGAGATAAGGGCCTGTCTAGAAAATGCCGTGAGTTTTATTTCCTGTTCATTCTTGTGGTTCCACGTCCTTGATTTGCGAACGAGGCGCTAAATTTAAATGTACATTTATTATGTTATTGCCTTTAAAGATTGGCGTTCACAGTCATCATATAGTGACGTAAGCGAATAAAAAATTACTTTGACTTAGACCTAAGCTAAAAACACGTTTGTGACTGAGATAAAGCCGTGAAAAATGTATTTCATGGCGTGCGCTGCTAAAACTATTAACGATACAGAAAAATAATCTACTACATTATTAAAGTACTCATTATTACCTACAAAAAGGTCCGCGACAGCATAGATCTATCTCCTAAGGAAAATCCCCAGTAACCATTCTTTTTTTGGTTTAGTTTGGAAGCTATTTTAAGCAATGCAGTATTATTTCTTATCCAATTAAATACGCTAGATATGTTGTGTATTTATTGTTGATAGAAATTGTCTTTTACAGTATATAATTATAATGAATATCTTAAAAGATGTAGCAAAATTAAAATAATGCGTGAGAAAATAAATTTACCGCTTTCTTGATGCGATCGATTATTTAAAATGTATAATAATTAAATAAATAATTTTATGTTTAAGATGACTGTTTCAATACCCGTAGATTGAATTTTGTATTATTCAAACTGAACTTGCCATTCAAAATAAATTACAATTGTAATAAGTATGGCATGGCGGGTGCATCAAATGGAAATGTGGGTAATTCCACTAGAAATTAATTACTTAAGTAACTACCTAAATTAAACTAAGGGTATACTATTTATTAACGTACAGCATTTCGCAGTCCACTGCTGCACAACGCCATCACGGTAGCATTAAATGAATTGGAAGACTTGGCCTACTATAACCGCGATAGCCAGACAGGTTGGTATGGAGTTTGATGTAGAGTTTTCCGTATCTTCGCAAAGTAACTATATGCTTCGTGAATTTTCCTTGGTCGCCTCTTAAGACACCCACGGAATAAAATGGGGTACTTAGTGATACTTTATATCCTCAATCTAAATCAAAACAATGGATTACAAGCTGAGCCCGCGGCTACACCCATCCTATTTAAGGCTACTGCGCCGCACCCGTGGCTCATGGTATAATGTTATATGGACTATGGCCTTCCTCAATAGTTGCGCATGCATGATGAGATTAATGAATGTCGAGGAAGCGAAAGAGGTATGTTCAAACCGAAGCATGTGGCGTTAGTCTCTGCCTACACTTATGGGAGACAGGCTTGACGATATAGATAGATAGAAAGAATCACAACTTGACGCCTTTTAACCCTGAAGGGGTAGGCAGAGGTGTATTACACACCCACACTTCGCCAGTTATGTTTCGGTCCCAATGAAATAGGGAGGGTGCATAAGGTTCCCACTAAGAACTTTGGGGTCCAAGCCAAACTCACCTGCAAGTGGTGCACCTGCTGATCAACGGACGAGGCTCTGGCAAACAAAATATCCCGATAAGCGGCAATAGGCTCGCCACCTATTACGTGGGATCAAAACACTGGCGAAAAGTGGGCGTTTAATATGCCTGTGCCTACCCCTTCGGGGAAACAGGCGTGAGTCTATGTATGTATGTATGTAATAGGGGGCCAGCCTATTGCCATCTACCGGGCACATTATTAAGCGAACAATAATTAACATTTCAATACACACATAACTTCGAAAAGTCCGAGGTGTGTGCCCGGGGTACGGCGGCGACAGATAGAGAGATATTAAAAAACAAATGTCCACCCGTGCGAAGCCGGGGCGGGCTACTAGTATATTTATATAGGAGTACAAAGTTATTAATGCAGAATCGAAAACTGGACAGCAATTGAAAAATAGTTTAGGTTTTCCTTGATTCATACACTAAACACTAATTGTGTACTAAATTTGAAGCTTCCGATTCTAATAGAAGTGCCCTAGACTGTTGATGATCGGTCAGTGAGTGAAAAAAGTGTCTTAAACACTTTGACTCGTTACAATTCTTAAACTACTGGTTCAAATTGAATTAAATTTGAAATATACCATGTTTCTACAATGCCTACTTGGTCACTTAAATATCAGGCATCTAGTTTTATCCACAATGAAGTTATAGGGGGTCGAAAATGGCCTGAACTACTACGAGAAAAGTATGGTACGGCCGCCGTGCCGGATTTTTGCTCGACTTGGCAGCGGCACTGCTGTGCCCCCAGATTTGCAGTCCATTAGCAACTCCTGACATGGCTCTTCATATATTGTAGTTAAGAACCAACCGAACATATCCTTTATACAAATAAAATTGCATCTCAATAGGTGTCTATTCGTTTAGGAGATACATAGGCAGACACGTAACCTATAATACTTATATTTTTGTGTCGGAGGTTAATAATAATATATAATAATATTCTATAATATTCTACCACATACACACATCACCATCTAGTCCCAAGCTAAGCAGAGCTTGTGTTATGGGTACTAGATAATGGATAAACATACATATATACTTTTTTTTGTAAATACATACATATTATACATAGAAACACCCAGACCAAGACAAACATCCATGTTCATGCACAAAAATCCCATACTGACTAACCAAACTCTATAATAAAGTGTACCTGTAAGAAACTCGATAGTGCAAACCATACTTTACAAACAGCCATTATGACGACTGGTTCGCGCAGCGGTAGTGTAAGCGACTGCCACGCCGAAGGTCGCGGTTTCGATTCCCGCTCATGTCAAACATTTGTGTGCGTGAACATGGATGTTTGTCTTGGTCTAGGTGTTTCTATGTATAATATGTACGTATTTAAGAAAAAAGTATATATGTATGTTTATCCATTGTCTAGTACCCATAGTACAAGCTCTGCTTAGTTTGGGACTAGATGGTGTTGTGTGAATGTGGTAGAATATTATTATTAGCCAGCGGCTGCCCGCGGTTACAGCAAAAGTTAACGCAACCCGACTTATACACGAAGCCGTGTAGTGAAACCATACTGCGCTTCATAAACAGTGCAGACCGGCATTGAATTTCATGATTCGATAGCGATGAAATAGCTCAGGGTTTGTGTTTCGACGAAACTTGGATGCACTTGAGATAAGGGCCTGTCTAGTAAATGCCGTGAGTTTTATTTCCTGTTCATTCTTGTGGTTCCACGTCCTTGATTTGCGAACGAGGCGCTAAATTTAAATGTACATTTATTATGTTATTGCCTTTAAAGATTGGCGTTCACAGTCATCATATAGTGACGTAAGCGAATAAAAAAATTACTTTGACTTAGACCTAAGCTAAAAACACGTTTGTGACTGAGATAAAGCCGTGAAAAATTTATTTCATGGCGTGCGCTGCTAAAACTATTAACGATACAGAAAAATAATCTACTACATT
Organism: Euclidia mi; assembly: GCA_944739405.2. NCBI lineage: Eukaryota > Metazoa > Arthropoda > Insecta > Lepidoptera > Erebidae > Euclidia > Euclidia mi. The sequence continues at coordinate 1,900,068 of OX123201.2, forward strand.
ATTAAAGTACTCATTATTACCTACAAAAAGGTCCGCGATAGCATAGATCTATCTCCTAAGGAAAATCCCCAGTAACCATTCTTTTTTTGGTTTAGTTTGGAAGCTATTTTAAGCAATGCAGTATTATTTCTTATCCAATTCAATACGCTAGATATGTTGTGTATTTATTGTTGATAGAAATTGTCTTTTACAGTATATAATTATAATGAATATCTTAAAAGATGTAGCAAAATTAAAATAATGCGTGAGAAAATAAATTTACCGCTTTCTTGATGCGATCGATTATTTAAAATGTATAATAATGAAATAAATAATTTTATGTTTAAGATGACTGTTTCAATACCCGTAGATTGCATTTTGTATTATTCAAACTGAACTTGCCATTCAAAATAAATTAAAATTGTAATAAGTACGGCATGGCGGGTGCATCAAATGGAAATGTGGGTAATTCCACTAGAAATTAATTACTTAAGTAACTACCTAAATTAAACGAAGGGTATACTATTTATTAACGTACAGCATTTCGCAGTCTACTGCTGCACAACGCCATCACGGTAGCATTAAATGAATTGGAAGACTTGGCCTACTATAACCGCGCTAGCCAGACGGGTTGGTATGGAGTTTGATGTAGAGTTTTCCGTATCTTCGCAAAGTGACTATATGCTTCGTGAATTTTCCTTCGTCGCCTCTTAAGACACCCACGGAATAAAATGGGGTACTTAGTGACTTTGTATCCTCAATCTAAATCAAAACAATGGATTACAAGCTGAGCCTGCGGCTACACCCATCCTATTTAAGGCTACTGCGCCGCACCCGTGGCTCATGGTATAATGTTATATGGACTATGGCCTTCCTCAATAGTTGCGCATGCATGATGAGATTAATGAATGTCGAGGAAGCGAAAGAGGTATGTTCAAACCGAAACATGTGGCGTTAGTCTCTGCCTACACTTATGGGAGACAGGCTTGACGATATAGATAGATAGAAAGAATCACAACTTGACACAGGCCGCTTTTCGCCCTCGCGGGAAACGAGACGTGACGGGTTGCGAACCGCGTCGCCGCCGTGTGGAGAAGAATAAGTTTTTGTTCCCATAGCGTTCCCACGAGATTTAGGGATCTAGACGGTTCATCCCCGCAGAGCCCTTTACGGGGGTAAGGCGGAATATCAGCTGTGCCCTGTGACCACCAACACAGGCACCCTCCGTTTACGACCAGCTTGCCCTCTGGCCTCGGCACGGGTCGGTTCACACCTTAGATCGGGGTTTTGTTTCGGGTATGCTCCCTGAAAGTTGGTTTAAATTCGGAGTTTTCCTTCTCCTAGACAGGTTGCCAACCAAGGTTAACGAAGCCCATCTCCCCGAACGTTTGGTTTAATTTCGGAGTTTTCCTTCTCCTAGACAGGTTGCCAACCAAGGCTAACGAGGCCCATCTCCCCGTTATAATGGATGTACAATCAGCAGTGTCAGAGAAGAAGAAAGCTTGGTCAGATTGGTTGGCTGCCAGAGCAAATGAAAGAATGGGAAAAGCAACGATTGTAGACATAGATGAAGCAAAAAAGGAGTTTGTTAGGTCAAAAAGAATAGTGAAAGAAATGATTAAAAGGAAAAAAGAGGAAAAGAAAGATGAGTTTGATAGCAGATTATCTGACGATTTCCAGAGGAACATTAAGTTTTTCTGGAAATCCGTTCGTGCAGTTCGAGGAAGAAATCAATCCTCAAAACACACATCCATCAGAGACGAGAATGGAAGTATATTAAATGGTGAATTGTGCGTGCTGAAGAGATGGAAAGAGTATTTTGAAAGTTTATTTGAAAGAACGGCGATGGAGACACCGATAGCTGAAGTGAATTGTAATGGTAGCAATGATGAAAGCGTTATTGGCGTGGATGAGATCGTGAAGGCACTGGGAAGTATGAAATTAGGTAAGGCTGCAGGATATGATAGGATTACAGTCGAAATGCTGAAGGCTGGACAGGGCATCATAGTTGGTCAGTTGCAGCGGTTATATAACTTGTGTTGGAACACCGGCCGAGTACCTAATGACTGGACCACAGCTGTAGTTGTGCCTCTTTATAAAGGAAAAGGCTCGCAACAAGACTGCAAAAACTATAGAGGCATTAGCCTTCTCAGCATTGTTGGCAAATTGTATGCAAAGGTACTTATTGAAAGAGTTATGGAAGTAACCGACAAGAAAATATGGGATGTACAAGCGGGATTCCGAAAGGGTATGGGATGCACGGATCAGGTTTTTTCCTTGCGAAGCATAGCCGGAAAATTTTTGGCCAAAGGTCAAAAGGTCTATTGCGCATTCGTGGATTTGGAAAAGGCTTACGATAAAGTGGTGAGGAATGAAATGTGGTCGGTGCTGTCAATGAATGGGGTGGACAGCAGCCTCATTCGAGCTCTGAAATCCCTTTATGAGGATTCTAGAGCTTGTGTGAGGATAAACGGGCCATACACTGACTGGTTTACCATCGATAAAGGTGTTAGACAGGGATGTGTAGCGTCGCCGTGGCTGTTTATCCTCTTCATGGACAGTTGTTTGCAAGATTTAAAATATAGTGACTGCGGATTAAGGATGAATGGGTTACTCGTCAAATGCCTCCTTTATGCTGATGATCAGGTTATACTTGCATCTTCAACGGAGGAGTTGCAGGAGATGGTAACAATCATGCATCGTGCGTTAGAAAGGAAAGGAATGAAAGTGAATGTAAGTAAAACGAAAGTTATGGTTTTTGAAAAGGAGGAATGCGTTACGGCTTGTAATGTTTTAATCGATGGACAGCGAGTGGAACAAGTGAATGAGTTTGTTTACTTAGGTACGTTGTTTACAAGAGATGGTAAAAATGAAGCAGATATTGAAAGGAGAGTTAATGCAGGTAATAGTGTGAATGGAGCTCTGAAGGCGTTTATGAACAGTCAAAACGTTTCCAAAAAGGCACGTTTGGCTGTACATAGAGGTGTGTTAGTGCCTACCCTTATGTATGGTAGTGAAAGTTGGGTATGGCAGAAGAGATTTGAAAGTAGAATAAATGCTGTAGAAATGAGAGCACTGAGAAGTATGTGTGGTGTGTCTTTGACCGACAGAGTAAAAAATTGTGTGATACGAGAGTGGTGTGGGGTAAAAGAAGATGTAGTGACAAGCATTGAGAAAGGTTAATGTTGAGATGGTTTGGGCACATGGAGAGGATGGATGATGATAGACTGACAAAGAAGATATATCAGGCTAGTGTGAATGGGACAGGACAAAGGGGAAGACCTAGGAGAACGTTCTCTGACCAGATTGGAGACATCCTCAAAAAAGGACAAGTCAGAAGTACCCTTAACAGAAGAGCATGCATGAGAAACTTGATGGGAGTGAGTGAAGCAAGTGAGGTATGTCAGGATCGTTGCAAATGGCGTTCCGTAGTCTCTGCCTACCCCTCCGGGAAACAGGCGTGAGTCTATGTATGTATGTATGTACAAAAACACACATCAGTATTTTATTATTACGAATGTCCTATCTGGATACTTTGTTTTTTAGTCTTTGAACACGCACAATACTGCTTCTCTTTTACACTCGCTAAATGCCAATTTTTTTATTCACTCTATTATTTGTGATACTGAATTTATTATAAATTGTAAATAAAACGTCGTAATATCGTAATACTCATGAATGAGAAGTGATTCCATAACTTTTAGTCATTTTCCTACTTTAGTTTGTGCAAAATCTCATTACACACGACGGCATTTTCAAATGTAACGTACACACACGCGAGTAAAAGAGTGAGCGCTTCCAACCGTAGCGCGTACGCGACTAAAGCCAAATGAGACATTTAGCCCGTTTTTAATGTGCCACTTTTGAAGTTCGCATAACTCATCTACGGTTTTTTTTTACGCTGCGCTGTGGTACACGCACACACGAAACCCCCCGTCCCCGCCCCCCGCTCACACGCTGACGCCACCGTCGTGTTTCTGTTTTTGCGGGGGCTGAGGTCGAGCTACGCACTGTACTGCAACCTCGCCATAACTTCGAAAAGTCCGAGGTGTGTGCCCGGGGTACGGCGGCGATAGATAGAGAGATATTAAAAAACAAATGTCCACCCGTGCGAAGCCGGGGCGGGCTACTAGTATATTTATATAGGAGTACAAAGTTATTAATGCAGAATCGAAAACTGGACAGCAATTGAAAAATAGTTTAGGTTTTCCTTGATTCATACACTAAACACTAATTGTGTACTAAATTTGAAGCTTCCGATTCTAATAGAAGTGCCCTAGACTGGTGATGATCGGTCAGTGAGTGACAAAATTAAGACACTTTGACTCGTTACAATTCTTAAACTACTGGTTCAAATTGAATTAAATTTGAAATATACCATGTTTCTACAATGCCTACTTGGTCACTTAAAAATCAGGCTTCTAGTTTTATCCACAATGAAGTTAAAGGGGGTCGAAAATGGCCTGAACTACTTCGAGAAAAGTATGGTACGGCCGCCGTGCCGCATTTTTGCTCGACTTGGCGGCGGCACTGCCGTGCCCCCAGATTTGCAGTCCATTAGCAACTCCTGACATGGCTCTTCATACATTGTAGTTAAGAACCAACCGAACATATCCTTTATACAATGAAAATTGCATCTCAATAGGTGTCTATTCGTTTATGAGATACATAGGCAGACACGTAACCTATAACACTTATATTTTTGTGTCGGAGGTTAATAATAATATATAATAATATTCTATAATATTCTACCACATACACACATCACCATCTAGTCCCAAGCTAAGCAGAGCTTGTGTAATGGTTACTAGATAATGGATATACATACATATTATACATAAAAACACCCAGACCAAGACAAACATCCATGTTCATGCACACAAATGTTTGACTTGAGCAGGAATCGAACCCGCGACCTTCGGCGTAGCAGTCGCTTACACTCCCGCTGCGCCAACTGGTCGTCAATAATAGGCATAATGTACCTAAATAATTGTTACTTAAATTGAGCAACGGCTAAATCGAGCTAGGAACCCAGAGCGTAGTAGGGTTAGCGTCGGTGAATCAGTAAAGCCACGCAATTAAATGTATAGTTGTCAGCACTATCTCTTACATGTTGACACATAGCCTCTCTCTCGTAGTGTTTCTGATGTATGTGATGCTGAAGGCTTACGGCACAGAATAAAGAGAGTACTAAGGTACAGAAGATTCACTTGTCAAACCAATTTATTGAAATTGCGACTCTTGCTACTAAGCAACAAGTGCAATTCAGCTCGCATAAGCACTCAGCGCCTAATGCGATATTCACCTAACCGTTCTCGTTCTTTTCTAACACATAAAGCTGTCGCTGTCTGATGCGGAGTGGCGTGCTAGGGTTGTTGACTTGCCGCTGCAACTATAATATTTATTCATCGTCTATCTACCTACTTGACCATCCTTGCGTTACTGACTGACTGACAGACACGCTACAGCCGAAACTATTGGGCGCAGGAAGCTGAAATTTGGCATGTATGTTCCTTGGGGACCGTAGGGGTGCACTAAGAAGGGATTTCCCGAAATTCCCACGGGATCGGACAAAACGGGTAAACTAAAAAAAAAATGCAGGTAATTATCCTATAAGTATCCTATCCCACTATTTGAGCTCGGAGAACAAAAACCACAAAAATTCTGGTTGTTTACATTTTTACTATACTGATTCTTAGTTATTTCCTAAACGCGTGGACCGATTTACATGATTCAAACAGATAAAATGGTTTTTGAACTAGATCTTTAATTTGACACCATAAACGTTGAGATATCTCAACAAACAAAAAATCAAATTTTCAAGTTGCTCTCGTAATATAAATAAAATCGAATTTTCAAGTCGCTTTCGACACACAGTTAATTGAGCAATACTTAGCATTAGACTTGTGATGATACATTTTTGTTGTTAAAGGCGTTTATATAATTTGAACAGTGTATGAACACGGCGCGTGAGAATACGGAGCGGTCGCACTCGTTGCGTGACGTCTAATGTAAGCGGCGCGCGGCAACCCAGTACCCACTAAGGGCGGTTTCAGATTAGCGTATTTTTCTGCGCGTATACGGTCGTTTCAGCATACGCGCTTACACGCGCGCTATATTACGCGCTTCAAAAAACCAAACTCACGTATACGGGCGTGTTCGCTCAAAACGGTAGTGACGTCTTGTCAGTGTCTACATGGATTCTGACGGCTCGTAGTTATACGAGCTTAGAAGCGCGTCAACGCTCGTACGAGTTGCGCGTATGCCAAAAGGCGCGCCTATACGCGCCTACCTGCGCTTCTAAAAACGAGCTTATACGCGCGTATAAAACGCTAATCTGAAACCGCTCTAAGGCTGGTTTCAGAGTGACGCGCGCGACACGCGCCGTCGGCCAGCGCGTCTCAACAGCGCGTTTGGCGCGCGGACCACTGTGAAACGAGTTCGCGTTTCTCATTGCAATGTTTGAAGCTTCGGCAGCGCGGCCGGCGCGCGCGTCTCACACGCGGCGCGTTTGAACTGCGTGAGTATGAAACGCTACTACTAATCTAGTGTAATTGTAAGCGCGCGCCTGTGGCCGACGCCGGTCAAACGCGTGACTCTGAAACCAGCCTAAATCCAACCATGTCGACATGGTCGGCCGAGGTACTTGTAAGTTTGTACCTAAAATGCGAAGTGCGCCCGGCCTGCTTACGGTCTAAAACTAGTGTGCATTTTTCATATTGCAGTTGGCCGGACGATGAAAGAACATTTTAGTATTTCTTAATTTTACACGTGAATTTAAAGTGCATCTGTGAGAAGCTAGAGTATAATAAGTCGTGTAATATTAATGTATTTATGTTGTTGACAGCGTGGCTCATCGTCTAAAGGAAGCAGCAATTGCCAGTCTAAAATATGCTGTCTTCGCTACTTTTGTAACTATTTGCTTATTATGTATAACGTTGACTCAGCATTCCAGTTTCGTTTTCCTTCTTTTTCTTCTTGGAAAAAGACGACTCCCGCACTAGCAATATATCGCGTGCCACTTTTACTTCCAACCAAAGGACACTGGGACACAAAAGTACAAATTTTAGTTAACATGAATAGTAGCAAAAGCAAAACAAATTAAGACTATAATTAAGAGGAGAACCCAATTAGTAATAGGCATTTCTATATTGCAGTGGTCTACAAAATAAATGAGATAATCACTTGTCATTCAGTACATTAGTTATATTGTTCTAGTGGACAATTAACGCTAACTTTGTTCCGAGTGGGCTTCGAGACCAACACTGAGAGCGAGTACAGAATGACTAAATATTAAAAAAAAAATAGGAGTCATTGCTTACCTTATGTTTAAGGATATCAAACTCGATGTATACTAATGACTATATTTCAGCTTCACTGTCTCACAAAATCTGACGTAAATGGACACACAATCAAAGAAGAAATAAATGAAACTTGTGCTGGCTATCACAGACTTTATGAATGGAGAGTTGGCATACACGGCTAGTAGTGTGCACGATAATAAATTGACAACACAGCGGGGACAAATTGCCTCGCGAGCTAGAATTGTCATCTGAAGTTTATCTCTTATTCAGCGCTCATTTGTTTTCTTATGATATTTATTTACCTCTAAGAATAAGTTGAAGTGTTTCTACTCCTTTGCGTTTATAGCTCTATACAGTGTGGTGATATTGACACCTCTGGCGCTAATGCCTTGAAATGTTGCCACCTGCTACATCACTGACAAAAGCCCGACACAGAATAAAAAACTGTCGGCGTGTTGCCAGCTTTATGAAATCCGACTAAACATTTCAAAATGATCCGTACACTAGGACTTGTTTAACTGATGTCTGAACAGTTTATTCACGAGTGAACACGGTGCAAACCGGATTATTATCTTAATTCTGTAGCAGCGTTTGTATACGTCACGAGACCACGCGCCAGTCCAACTCGATTATATTTGCATCCCCGTACATAGCACAACGCTACATTCGTTATACACTACTCGCTTGAAACCAGGTTACATTGTCAATGTGTAATACAGACTGCAATGTGTGTGCATTTGTGGGTAGTTGTCGCAGTGTGTACAAGGTGTCACGCGAATGTATAAACATATATTGATGTCGGTGTAGGGACAATTTGATTAGTTTGTCGGCGGGCGACGCGGTGGTCACTCGTTAGTCTAGCTACCGATACTGTAACGTGATTTCACCCGGAATTAGGAGCACGTGTCTTGTGCATTGAGTCCCGTGGGAGTTGGATGAAGTGAGTTAAAAACTCTCAGAGTTCGGATGAAACTTTGAGAGTTGCCTCTCAGCGGTCGCGCTCGGTTCACGAAAAACTTTAATCAGAGATACAACTTGGTATCACGGTCATATTAGATGCTTTTGTAGTATCAAAGTAAAAGCTGAAACAGTTTTATCCTCCTGCTTTATAATAAATTATTTAAAATTAATAAGAATTCATCTTGTTTGTTTCTATTTCAAGCACAAAATCAAAATAATGTATACGGTTACAAAGCGATGCTTATGAACGCCAAGATTACTATTTATCGTCAATCTTGTATATATTCTCGATAGACCAATATAATTATGTTATTATGTAACTTAGGAAATATGCGTCTTTGAAGTGTTTCACCGTAATTATCATTTTCCTGCAGAAACGATAACTCTTCAATCAGATTACAACTTACCGTACATCGGCTACTATTACTAAACTTTACTGTAAGCCAAAATGCATTTTCAAAACCGAATGCCGATAACAGATCGAAATTGATTCAAACATCTTATTCATCAAAGTCCGTTGCATGTTAAATTCAGTTGCTGTACGTTCACCCAATATTAAGTGACACTGGCCAAGTTGGAATGGCTGCCAAGCTACTTGGCAAGGCCAAGAGCTTGACCAAGTGTTTATAATGGTATTAGCGATGAAACTTGGCCCAAAGCTTCTTGCGACTGACAGGAGGAATTCGATTTTAGACTCGAAGTTTCGCTAAAGGTTTTCGTGTAAACTGTTTTCGGTAAGTGCACCGTGCAGGCTTAGCGTAGAGAGCACATTTGGAGCAAATACTAAACATATCAAATTTCTCTTGTTATTTTTATCCCGACGTAAGTAGAGGGATGTTATAAAGATGAGTTTGAGTATTTGTATGTCTATCTATGTTCTAAACGAATGAAGACGATACGTTTTTTTTTTTAAAGCTAAGATGATCGTGATGATTTTTTGCCACAAATCACGGACATTAATTACTGTTAAATAAATTTAAATTCAGATACTTACATATTTAACCAAATATCTTTAAAATTGTAAGTGTTTAATGCTGTCATATCGCGCGTGCCATAAAATGTCATACATTTAGTATTGATATGTGACTTACTGACTGACTAAATCTGTACAAATGTATTATTATGTAAAAGTGTGTTGTTTCTTTCTGTCCTTTTTACACGCTAAAACTACCGAACTAAGAATTTTGATGAAATGCAATAAATTAACTTAAAATCATAATAACGTATACGCTACCTTTCGTCTCGAGAGCCAGCAACCACGCTCACGGAGACGCCAGCGACATTTAGTAAATAAATAAATTTACATACATTTAAGTTTTAACAGAATAGGCATAAAAACAACAGATATTTTGTCTTGCGTTATTTAAATTTGTAAATAGATTTGTACGGCTCAGCCTCTCACAAAGTGGGTAAGGAAGTTTACCTGTTTGAACCACAGAGCCTATCGACGTAACGGTATATGTCTAAATCTCTCGGAAGCGGAGATTTGGTGCTGTTCTATTATTTATATTGATATATGTATCTGTAGCTTATCAGGTGAGAAAATTTGATTGTCCATAATATATTGTTTTGGTGAATTGGTCGATGATCGATTATGTGCTTGAAATTTTTACTACATAATACGATGTGCTGGGCAGTAAGTAGGTAATAATGTATAAGTACCTACATACATTCGTAAATCACAACTGTTTGTATATTATAAGTAAACAACTAAGTTTTATTAAATGACATAACAAGTCTTATGTGTTATGTTTCTACCGCAACAATCTTTAGGAATCATTAAATTATTCAAATACGTTATATTCAATCCTTGAATCGCCTTAGGTTTATTGTCCGTAAACGCAAATGGAGACATGGCAATTTGGTTTTTCTAAATATTTATCATTTTTTTAAACGTATTACCTTCAGTAATACAGAACTCTTAAGAATTGTCAAAATATTTTTTCCGAGTTTAAAATCTATTTAAATATTTTCTCATTGTATGACGCTGCCCAGCGATTACAATATCATTAAATTCAAATCAATTCATTTATTTTAGAACAATATATATTGTGTTGAAAATATAATCCTACACTTATCAAATCTAAATCCACACATAACATTACATTAATTCATTACATTAATTAATTACATCAATTAGAATAAAAATCTTACAATAATACACATACAATAAATATTTATGTCATTAGTTATTAGAGTACGATACAACGATTAGTATCAAATTGACCGATAGCAGTATTACCAATTATGAAAATGAAATCAATAATACGCTAAACAATATGATAAAGTGGTTAAATGACAATAACCTACACGTCAATATCAGTAAAACGAAAATGTTGCAATTCCAAACTTATAATAGCAAACGTCCGCAATTACAAATAAAGTATGCATATGATCCAATCGAAGAAGTTGAAAGCGTTAAATTCTTAGGAATAGCGATGGATAAATTTTGTAATTGGAAAGCACACATAAGTGAATTGTGTAGTAAAGTACAAAGCTTTGTTTTTGTTTTAAGCAGAATAACTCACATAGCTGGTATGGAAGTCGCTTTATATGCATATCATGGATATGTTTCATCAATTTTGCGCTATGGTATTATAATATGGGGAAACTCGGTTGATATCATCAATGTTTTCTGAGCTCAAAAAAAGTGTATCAGAGCAATAAATAAATTCCAACCGATGGAAAGTTGTGTTCCTCTTTTTAAAAATATTAAAATATTACCTCTCCCAGCTTTATATATTTTCGAAATCTGTATCTTTGTACACAGGAATGTAAGCCTGTTTGAGACACATAATGCAGTTGTAATTAGAAAAAGTCGTAAAATGCGTAAATTATATGTACCCCAGCAAAGAATAGAACTTTTTTCTAGAAATGTTTATTGAATGGCGATACGCACTTATAACAAATTACCCGATTGTTTTAAAACATAATCTAACTACATTTAAAAAAAATATTTTGCTTCTTGCTGGACAAATGTTATTACTCGACGAATGATTTCTTATGTGAAAAATTTGACATGAAAATAAAATTGTAACTTGACATTATAATAATATTTGACATTTTATATATTTATTATTAATTATTTCAAATTTATTATTGTACATACATACATACATATCGTCACGCCTTTTATCCCCGAAGGGGTAGGCAGAGGTGTATTTCTACACCCACTTTTCGCCAGATATACTTTAGTCCCACGTAATAAGGGGCGAGCCTATTGCCGTACCGGGCACATTTCCAGACTCCGTGCTGCTACTGAGAATTTCGTGACAGAAAAACCCAATAACACTGCCCGACCCAGGAATTGAACCCGGGACCTCCCGATCCCACGCGCACATTTATGCCGCGAGACCAACGAGGCAGTCGTATAGGGTTTGATGTCGAGTTTTCCGTCTCTACGCAAAAATGGTATTTGCATTGTGTTATCCCTTAGTCGCCTCTTACGACACCCACGGGAAGATAGGGAGTGGTGACACTTGTATTCTTTGCCGTCAACCACACGGCACTTTGCCGTCAACCACACGGCACATTTATTATTGTAATCGATTTTAATTGCATTCTTAATTTTAAAGCTAAGTTTTCTGACTGTTGTTAAGTTTAAAATTTGTACGCCGGAAACGGCAGAATATCATGGACATACCTATATCATTTTGTAACATCACTGTAACAACAATATTCTAACAAATAAATGGATTATTATTATTACTATTAGTACCTATGTCCTCTATGATGCACACTGTTTGTGATTCATAAATTCATCTACACTATAATAGCTTTTCCTCAATAAATATGCCTTTAGATTCTTTTTTGAATAAGTTTGTACTATATATAGTTTTAAGCTCTGTAGGTAATTTATTATACAGGAACACTGATTGGACCCTAGAACTGACTGAGTTTAACCACATCAAGCTTTGGTTGTATTGTGGACGGTAAATCTTTTCTTCTAGTGCTTTCTCTATTTTGTCATCGATCTTTTCATGAAAAATCATAAGGAAAAATATGGTAACATATCGAATCGCGCAAATAAACAAACAAATATGCCCGGTATCAAATCTACGTACAAAACACATATCCAAAAAACCCACTAAAGGTTGATCTGGCTGCAATGATTTACAGAACCTCTGTGAATAGAGCTTGTATCGAGTGGCATACGACACAACCACTATTCATAACGCTTCGCTGCGAATATTAGGCGCACATTATAATATTATTTTGCCTGGTCGGTTTGAATAGATCTACATAAGCCTATAATACCCAGAAATATATAATTATTCAATGTATACTTCCAGCCCCATGAACACAGTAGCAACATTACACAATACGAACTCCTAAACTTTGATCTTTAAACGTTTTTAAACTTTCTCCTTAAAATAATGTAAAACATGTTTGATAATCTCGACCGTATTGTCAAACTTGGTGGAGCGGGGGTTAAAATAAATATATCTGGATTAAAGCCTTTCTTAAAGGCTTCGCTGCGACGTAGAGATGACAATGAACCTCAAACTTGTTTTATATCTCGACTCGGATAACATTCGTGAACAGAAACAACTTCACAATTTTGAGCATTAAGTTAATTGCTTTGTTTACGAAACAATTTAGTGGTACATGCAAATTTTTGAATAAAATTACCATCAATGTATCACTTTTTTTCGACATAACCAGAATACATTTATTTATTTCAAAACTTCTCGTACATAATGAAATAATGTGGTTGGGTCTTCATGTAAAAAGCATTCACTGCCAGTGAAATTTTTGGATGCTGAAAAGACAAATGAATATGGATGCATAAAATGACACCAACCAAAACTACACATAATTATTGACACAAATAAAAAAGTACGATTCACGATATGACACAAATAAAAAAGTACGATAACGATTCTAAAAAGAGTAAATTAGTTACAGCAAATTCTAAATAGCATGTAGAGATCGGCGTAGGAAACTCTATGTTCATCTACGCCTTTGTCCAAAGGTTACGTAAGGAAGGATACTACATTTGTAAGTCGTTTGTCTAGCGATTGTCAGTCCCTTATCTAAGGGACCTAAGTAGTTAAGTGCCCGAGCGTGAAGGCGCTGACATGATTTTGAAGTTATATGTTACACGAAGTGAAGTGGTTAATGTGGGTAAAACATACTTTGACTCGGTTGCCAAAATTAAATTGATAAGTCGTTACTTATACGCAAAATTCATAAATATTAAACAACGATATTTATTGAAATACAGCTTATATTTATGAGAAAAGAAAGCTTAAACAAATCGTTATGAATTAAATAAACGTCTGAAACAAAGGACATTCTTAATTTAGTAATAAATTAAAAATGTAGTTTCTAGATCATTCGGTTTAAATGTAATAATAACTTAGTGATACAAATACATCGCGATAAAATCCGTAAATTGTAGTTTAATTCACTGTTGCAAGCGCCATATTCACGGATGTACATCCGTGAACATGGCACCTTGATACTCCTAACAAAGATACGTGGCATATATACCGAAAGACCAAGATTCAAATGGTTCAAATCCTAGAGAGACACTTTTAAAAGCTACAGTCCCAGTTTCACCTGAAAACTCAGCCTTTTTTTCTACAGATATATTCGAAGCAGGAACGAAAGGGTTTGTGAGTTACCTATCTGACAATTTAATTTATGAGGCATTTAATCAGAGAGCTGGCAAATGTTAGTTACAAAGTATGCTGTAAGCTTCATCGTAAAAACGATATGAGGTCTTACGTCGATGATTCTACTTTATTGTACCATTTATTTGGAAATGAATAGCAAAGATAAAATAAGAGTAATTTCTTATTTTATAGGCAAAACTTTGTTTCAAATGCACAAGTTACACTAAATTCTTCGTTCATGAAATATTCACTTTTTGATTTGATTGGTTAAAATGACAAAATTAAAAGATTTATATTAAATCGACTTTTTCTCAATCTCCTCGAATGTAAATTTAATTTATATTAAATTTACATTCGAGGCATTTAAACTTTTGTGGTCATTGTATTCTCATTGTTGATTGACCGTCATTCTACCAAGATATTAAGGATAATAATCATTATAGATGAAGTATAATTTGTGAATGAAATATTCCCGTAATAGAAGTTCTGAAAATAAGAGTACATTTTAAATTTGATTTTTAAATTTGATTTTTAATTTGATTTTTAAAAAGACAACGCCCGCATTAGGATTAAATCCTGTGTCACGGGGGACTTTACAAACATACAACTAACGGACACAATGAACACCCAGACTCGAAACAACAATTTATGCATCGCACAAAGTGTTGTTTCGTGTGGGAATCGAACCCACAACACTTCGGCGCAATGTCAAGCGGCGAGGCGGCCGCTTAAACCACTACGCCAACCATGAAGTCGAAAATTAAATCATAACAGCACACGATTCTTCTACATTGAACAATCTAAAGACTGGCATACAGCTACATTCAGAAATCCAGTGCAGGACCAAATACTTAATGATTCAAAGGTTCGATATAGTTCAATATGCAGTATGGCAGTTACGAACAATACAGAAGTTAGGCGGCATTATGTGCAGCGATTCGATTGAAGTTCTCACGATGACACGAGTTGGATCGCTCAGCCAATAACCGACGTATGTTCGTCTTTGCTTCTAGTTAAGGTAAATGGCGGGGCATGTAGAGGGGGAGCGGTATTGTAGCTAAGGTTTTGTTCGCGCTAGGCAAATGATTGTCGGTCAACTTGACCTGTGAAATTATAAGTTGCTGCCGTTGATATTATTATATCGCAGCAATACAGTTTTCTTCTTCTTCTTCTTAGGCGTTACACTCTTGGCAGAGTGGTCGTGGTCGTCATTCGTCATCTACAGCTGTGGCCTGCTTTACAATTAGATGCCACTCGTCTATAGATATTAATCAAATACAGATTTATGTCCATTTATTTCAATCGTAATGTAGCTGTGTGCAAGTCCTGCCAATTAATAGCAACGCTCAGCGATCAGGCCGACTTGTCATTCTCGTTTATTTTAAATTGTGCTCCCTTTATTTCACTACATATGCTGTTGGTTCATCTGCCACTAAAGCTGTAAAACATTTTGCAAAACATATTTTGCTTACTACACTTTAGACCATACAATAATGATATTTCTGTCAAAATTTTATTTACAATCTTTTTTAACTTTCTTATAGACTCACGCCTGTATCCCCGAAGGGGTAGGCAGAGGTGTAATATTACACCCACATTTTGCAATGCATTTTTAGGTCCCACGTAATAGGGGGCGAGCCTATTGCCGTTACCGGGCACTTCACCAGACTCCGTGCTGCTACTGAGAATTCGGAAAAACCCAGTTACACTTTTGGTCGACCCGGGAATCGAGCCCGGGACCTTCGATCAACAGTCGCATACGCTACCCAATGGACCACGAAGGATTTACAATCTGAGCAACGATAAGCCACAATCTCTCTGCCTTATGCACGACCACCCTAACACTACAAGTCTAAGTTGAGGAATTCTAAATGTTCTAGTTGATAGCAACGCAGTAGTGAGGAACTTTGATACAGATATACATCAGCCGGCACAGATCACGGCTGTCGGTATAATCTGCCACAAGCTACGGCTTAGATAACGAAACTTTATTAATGAACAAGTCTAGTAGTTCTATTAGAAACAACCTAGAGAAACTACATGAAATCATACGAAATAATTTAGCCAGTCTTAATTGCGTTAACTTAATTAAGTCTCGCCGCGACCACGCTCAATGCAAGACGAGTGAAACGTCGGAAACAAATAAGTATTTATACCTTAAATAAGTTAAGTTAACGCGATTTAGACGAGCTAAATTATTTGGTATGATGTATACAAATCGCTAAATCTTAAATCACATCTAATCGCAAAAAGTTTAAAATCGAGAACTACATGAAAGTTCTATGAAGGTATAGAATGTATGGGCTATGAGGCATTGACAAAATATTGTTTTTCGGTATCTCTGAAAATATTAACCATAATCATATAATTATGCTTTCACAGTCCACTGCTGGACATAGGCCTGGCTTAATTTGGGTCACAACAACATTCTAACTCAAATAGAGGATTAGGCAACTACATCACCCTGGCCAGACAGATTAGCATATTGTTTGATGTCAAATCTTCCGTCTCTTCCACTATTTGCTTCGTGTGTTTTCAACATTATCGCACTGATAATGAATGTAGCTGTTATTTGATTAAAAGTAATTTATGCCACCAAAGTTATGTCATCACTCAGAAACACTATGGTAATTAAAAAATAACAACGAACAAATTAAAGATAATCGTGATAATCGATAAGCAGAACGTGAGTGTACAAGCCCCGAGGTCCAATACTAAATGATCTACATTTAACAGATTACCTAGTTAATTTGACGCCATTATGAGCATATTATTATTATTATTGCACGTCGATGAAAGCACAAAGGACGTAATTAAATGTCCGTTCGACTGTCATGTTATTGTTTTCGGGAACAATACGACGAGAATGACTCTTTGTTAATAGCTAAAATAATGTTTGAATACCTACTAGTTGATGCTAATCAAATATATAGTAGTTGTTTTGTAATGTATGTAATGCGGGTTAGGGCAATTGATAGGTGAAGAAAAACACTAAAATGAATTTCTTCCTCTATAGAAATTATTGCACCAAAGAATCATCAATCTTAGGCGCTATCAATTCGGTACTGAATACTACATGCGGGTGACCAAGAGATAACATACTTTTTGTTAAAATTTTGCACGTTTTCGTATAAAAGTCTTCAACTAATTGAATATTTTTGTGCAAATGGTTATTGTACTGAATTTTAGGGATACTAAATAGTGAATGGTTGCAAAATGCATGTTTTCATCTATTCACTATACAGATAGGTGCATAGGGTTCCCACCAAGATCTTAGGGTCCCAAGCCAACCTCACCTGCAAGTGGTGCACCTGCCGATCAACGGACGAGGCTCTGGCAAACAAAAGTTGGCGTTTAATATGCCTCTGCCTACCCCTTCGGGGAAACAGGCGTGAGCCTATGTATGTATGTATGTACTATACAGATACGTTGTTAGAACTCATTTATAAGTGTATTTCCAAGATGAAATAAAATGAAACAACGCAGTAGCAATGATGTTTTCACAGCAAAGCGCACATTCACTTAAAAAAAGGCTTTATAACCTTAACACGCAACACTACTTTCAAGTTCAAGTGCGCTTGTACGAAAAGCTTGATAATAAATAATAAAATTTGTATCAAAATATATGTAAGATTAAGTGGCACGTTACTCAAGTAACTCCATAGTCTGTACATAAACCGTTTCTCGTAAAACTCTCGCAACTTGCGAAAGATAATAAACAGTGGAGTCTGTATGTTTTCCTTCCATTCACAAATCACCATCACAGTTCATAGCACCATTGGGGCCGACGATGCAAAATAACAATCCTTGTTTTCCCTATCACTTGAAAGAAAATGTTTACTGATGGACTTTTTTGTATTTGTGGCAGCAGTTTCTGCTGGGTTTTTCTGTACCCTAAACGGGGGATGGGATCTGTTTTGATGCACTAAGTGATTTAAATGAAATAAATAACTTTGGATCTTGAGACTTAGAAAAACAAACTAAAAGTGTTCTTCTGGTCATGAACAACAACTTTTGCGTGCAATTTTGCTCGACATTGCGATCGTCCGAAACACATGTGTGTGACGCGCGACAGTTTTGAAATATACTTCATTCGTCACTGATAGTATATGTATCGATGTATGTGTACATACATATCTCATGTCATTTGGCTTGATGTTATTGATGCAATGCGTCTGAAACCTACTTGACATGTCACATTAATTTGACACATCTCACGTCACACGAGAATTAAGTTCGTACGTAAATAAATATAGGTTCAGCTGCTAATATCCTAGTGTACTATCAAAACACGTGGTATCGCTGCATTTGTAGCTTACTTAAGATACTAGATTTAAAAAAATTAAACACGCTCGCTAATCCTCATAACAAGCAAAAATCATTCACGGACCAAGTGCTGCCCAATGGGTTAATGATATCAAAACGCGCCGTAGTCATAAACATCTCGTTCATCGAGGCACGTGACCGATGCAGCGACCGTGTCTAATTGTTAAAACAATCGTTATGGTCCATCCGCGGTGACCAGAGCGCCCCGAATCATGACCCACGCTGGACAAATGGGGCATCTGTGATTGTAATATGAATTGATTATTATGGTCTCGTGAACTGAAGATTTAGGCAATTAAATTGGTTTATGATAAATGGTAATTATTTATCAGTGACCGACGCGGCAACGTACTGAATAACTTATTTACTGTAGTTATCAAAAGGCTTGGAGTAAAAAAATATTTTTTGGTCGTAAGGATATGCTTTATTTTTACTGTCAATATGTTAAACTGCTAAAGCATTAAACAGGCCTTCCGTTTTTAACTTAAGAAAAACGAAATAAATAAACTACGAGAAGCACTAAACAAGCTCAATGCAACGCTGGTTACCTAACTCAGGAATTAGACACAAGTAGATTTGAGTTTATTGCCTCCATACAGACAGATGGGACTCCAGTTTGTAATAAGTATCAGATCTCACGGTCACACAAGTTTTAATTAAATTTATATAACAAAACCAGAATTCCTATCTTGGAACTCCCACATAGTTATAATACCTAGTATATCCTCAAGTCTATTTACCTACGAAGCAAAACAAGCGTGTGTCAAAGGTCAACAAACACACGGAGAAATACAGGTCATTGACCCTGGCAAAGAAATTTATTACGCCAATGTTCAGAGCGTGAGTCGGCTCGTTTCGCTGTGATGGCGCGCGTTTGTTTTTGTTATCATTGTGAATGAGATCAAGCTTGTATAACGTAATTTTATGGCGCCAAGATTGTCGTGCATATGGTAGTCAACAAAGATATTACAAGAAAGAGGTAGATACGTTACCTACGTAGTAATCAATCCGTAGAAACGGTACACTTACGCACACATCGATAACTTAATATTTATTTTATTTTCGGTTGACAAGATGTGTCAGTTTTACTTTGACGCCGGCTCGCGACTTCACACACACATATGTCAGACTTGCCAACTGGCTTATGTTTAGCGTCCTGCTTTTGGTACGCCTATAACGTATCTACTTCTTTTTACTTTTGTAACATCTTTGGTAGTCAAACTCTTTAGTTGTAGAATAAGAAAGTAAGGATTACAATTAGGATTAGAATTTCTTCCTTTACAGTATTTCGCAGTGCACTGTTGATCTTAAGTATCTCCTAATTTGTTTTACAGTATTGTGAGACAATGGGACGATTTAACTTGCTATACCATGCCGTCCAGGTCTAGACGCAGGTACAGCGATTCATTACGAGCTTTCTATTTCTTTGCGAAGATATTATTTGCACAGAATAGTAGAACAGAACAGAATAGAATGAGACAATAGTACAGGTAACAAATGCAGTCAAATTGTGATAGCTTGTGAAATACAAGAATAAACAAAGGTAATGCAGACTAGAAATTATAATGGTAATTTAATAATGTTAACAAAATAAGTGGCTGGCAGCGGCTGGACACGAAGAGCCGAATAGTGGGCTCAGTGACGTGCCACTGGAGAGGCATATATCGAGCAGTGGACTACGGCAGGCTGATGATGATGATGATGAACAAGATAAGGCAGTCAATACTACTATCATTTTTTTTAAGACAGTACGAGGAATAAGTCCGGTATCGCGAGGACTTTAAACCATTCAATCAACGGTCACAAGGAACACCTAATCTCGAAGCAACCATTTATGGAACCACAAAGTGTTGTCTTGGGAATGGAATAAGCAGTGCAAACGGTTAGGCGACCGCTGAAACTACTAAGCGATTCCTGCAATTATTACAACAATATTCTGCAATAATTTGCTCAAACATTCGATACTTTTTGTTTATTTTTTGTAGCCTGTATCTCCGAAGGGGAAGGCAGAGGTGTAATGTTATACCCACATTGCGTCTTATGAATTTAAAGGTTCCACGTAATAGGGGGCGAGCCTATTTCCGATACCGGACTCTTTGCAAGACTCCGTGCTGGTAAGGAGAATTTGTAAAACACTTTTGGGAATCTAACCCGAGACCTCCTCAGCAAACGCATAAGTTATCCACTGGACCACGTAGGTACTACAACGATAATTTGCTAAATTGCACACCATCATCCGACTCACAACCAATAAATACGAATATAGTTCTGACCATCCGTCTATCCTTATTGCAATACAATCTAGAGGCAACGTGTCACGAATATATTCGAAGGGTGTATGTTCGGGTGGCCATTCTAGCCGTTGTCTCGCAATAAATCATTGTTGGGTGTAAATATATAAAATATTTCGTTGTCTGTCTGTTGAGTGTTCGTTTGAGATTGGTTCCGTTTTATTTCGTTTGTTCAATCTTTCTTTATCCGTGTGAGACAAATTGAATATATAGGTATTATTTATTTTTTTGGTTTTCTATATTGGCATAATATTGGACAAGATTTTGTTCTGCTATTTTGGCGAGAGTGGCTGTGTGGGATGCGGATAGTATTCATATAATATGTTGACGAAAATTCGACAAAACTCAATTTTGGATTAGATATTCCGCAACTGTGTTGTGCCTTTATAATTTAAATTACTTACTTCATATTATTATCGTTTATATCGAAGATCAGACAAGTCACTTTATAGCGCGCAAATATATATATTGCAGTATAGTGAATAATGTTATGCCATCTTCAAAATTAATAGTCAAATTTGATTCTTTCTTGAGTACAAAAAGATAAAAATAAAAAGATATCACAAATAAAAATAAGAAATTTTCTACCAACTGCTACCAAAGTTGCACTTGCTAACTCTCTTCTTTTACCCATTATTGATTATGCAGATGTCAGCTATCTAGATATCGCCGAAAACCAGCTTGACAAACTTGAGCGCCTTCAAAATGTCTGTATACGATTCATATTTGGATTACGCAAATATGATCACGTTTCAATTTCGAGCACAGCTCAAGTGGTTACCCATAAGAGATCGCCGGAATGCTCACATTCTCTCTTTACTTTATAATATATTATTTAACCCTTCTACTCCCACCTATCTTA
Source organism: Euclidia mi (assembly GCA_944739405.2). Lineage (NCBI taxonomy): Eukaryota > Metazoa > Arthropoda > Insecta > Lepidoptera > Erebidae > Euclidia > Euclidia mi. Next base: position 1,921,411 of record OX123201.2, read on the forward strand.
AAGGAAGATTCGAGTTCCTTCATGATACGCATAACCTTTATTTAGGGTCATCAGAAAATTTGAAACTGAAAATGCCGGTTCAGTCCACAGCATTTTATGACAAATCCTTTTCAGTTACTGCTGTTCGCTTATGGAATGCCCTACCGTTACACATAAGACAGGCTCAGACTATAACTAGATTTAAAGCAATGGTAAAGGATCACTATCTATCATTATAACTTTTCTCATTCTACATTATAGGTATATGTATGTATTTATTTAAATATTGTATACTTATTTGTATGTATATATTAATATTCTATATATTAATATTTAAAATATTTATATTATATATTATTTGTATATATTAATATTTAAGTATTTATTTGTATGAATATATGTTATTATATGAATTTATATTATATTTAATATATAACAAGCGGCGATAGCCCAGTGGTGTACGTAACGGACTGCCGAGACGATGGTCTCGAGTTCGATCCCCAGTTACCCCGGGCACACACCTATGACTTTTCGAAGTAATGTGTGTATTAAAAATATTAATTATCGCTCGCTTAACAATGTGCCCGGTAGATGGCAATAGGCTCGCCCCCTATTACATTGGGACCGAAACATATCTGGCGAAGTGTGGGTGTGTAACACACTTCTGCCTACCCCTTCGGGGATAAAAGGCGTGAAGATATGTTATGTTATGTGTGATGTTATGTTTAGTATATTTTTACAAATGTACACTTGCAACTACCATTTATTTCCGACCAATAATATCCATCCAAAGGTTGCCTGGTAGAGATCGCTGTCAGCGATAAGGCCGCCCTTTGTACTTACTTGTTCAGAAAATTTCTACCAATATATGTATAAGTGTACAATAAAGTATAAATAAATAAACGCGACACTACATAATGTCATACTTAACATTATTTTGCTCTGTTTGGAAATATTTCAGAACATGTGTTTTGCGTCGGATATTTATTTATTTGGTTTTGCCTAATAGGTGCCACATTTTATATTTTCTGTGTGTACCATATTCATACATGAAAATTCTCTTCAAAGCAATTTGTTACCTATAATTATACTATCCAAAAACTGACTTGACGAGCTAGAGAGTTAGCTGATGTTTTGAAAAGAAGACGAATAAATATGGCATGTCTGCAGGAAACAAGATGGAAAGGTACGAAAGCTAGGGAGATCGGAGAAGGATACAAGTTTTATTATTGTGGAACTGATGGAAAAAAAATGGTGTGGGAATCGTGTTAGACGAAAATCTGAAAGATGGTGTGAAATGTGTAAATAGAATTAATGACAGATTGATTGCTGTGAAAGTGATATTGCAAGATATTATTCTGAATGTGATAAGTGTGTATGCCCCTCAGGTAGGATGTGATGATAGTGAGAAAGAAAAGTTTTGGATGGATTTCGATAGCATGATAACGGATATTCCGGAGAATGGAGAGGTAATTGTGGGAGGAGATTTTAATGGTCATGTGGGACGAACAAGTGGAGAGTATGGAAGAGTACATGGAGGCTGGGGTTTCGGCAGCCGAAATAGCGAAGGAAAAGCAATTCTCCCAGCGGCTGCCGCTTTTGATCTTGTAGTGGCTAACACTTGGTTCCAAAAAAAAGAGCAACACCTGGTAACCTACAACAGTGGCCATCATATGACCCAGATTGATTATTTTCTGCTAAGGCGTAAACGTATCAACTGGGTCAAAGACTGTAAGGTGGTACCGGGAGAAGACTTAGTCTCACAGCACAGACTCCTGGTGGTCGAATTAAAAATTCGGCTGAGCTCGAAAAGGACCAAAGAGCAGCTAAGACCAAAAGTGAAATGGCATATTATGTTAGAGAAGAATGAATGTGCAGTAGAGTTCAGAGATAGAGTGGTAGATAAAATGATTGAGATGGGCGATATGAAGGATTGCAGCGTGAATGAGAGTTGGGAGGAGATGAGTAAATGTATGAAGTGTGTGGCAAAAGGTGTTTTAGGAGAATCGAAAGGACAACGTATGAAACATAAGGATACCTGGTGGTGGAAAGAGGAAATACAGAGTGTGCTCAAGGAAAAGAAAGCAAGGTTTAAGGAATGGCAGCTGATGAAAGAAGGTAATGACTCGTTGAAAGAGAGTTATAAAAAGAAGTATGGTGAATGTAAGAAAAGAGCTAAAAAAGCTTTTGCTTTAGCTAGAGCAAAAGCCCTTAACGACCTATACGGTTTACTTGAGAAACCCGAGGACTAAAAGTATTTATACCGACTGGCTAAGGCAAGAGAGAGAAAGGCGAGGGATGTATCCCATATCAAGTGTATGAAAGACGAAACAGGAGTGGTTCTTACGGAGGATGATAGGATTAAAGAAAGATGGAGGACATATTTTGAAAAGTTAATGAATGAAGATAATGATTGGAGCAAAAACTTGAGAACAAGGCGAAGAATATTGGACTAGTGAATGTAATAAGTAAGGATGAGGTAAAACGGGCTGTGAGTGGAATGAAGAATGGGAAAGCATTAGGACCAGATGGAATACCAGTAGAAGCATGGAAGGTGTTAGGGGAGGATGGATGGGTGTGGCTGACTTTATTCTTTAATAAGATGTTGCATGAGGAGACAGTACCCAAGGAATGGTGCAGCAGTTACCTGGTGCCCATTTTTAAAAATAAGTTAGATGTCCAAGAATGTAACAATTATCGGGGAACAAAGTTAATGCCCCATAGTATGAAAGTATGGGAGAGAGTAATTGAGCGACGTTTGCGAGCAGAGAGTGTGATTTCACGCAACCAAGTCGGTTTTATGCCTGGTCGAGGTACGGTGGATGCCATTTTTGCACTTCGCCAAATTTGTGAAAAATACAGGGAGTCGCATAAATATCTGCATATGGTATTCGTTGACCTCGAAAAGGCATATGACCGGGTACCGCGTGAAGTCTTGTGGTGGGCCCTCAAGAAGAAAGGAGTGCCTGAAAAGTACCTGAAGTTGATCCAAGCTATGTATGCTGAATGCCACACGCAAGTCCGGTCCGCAGCTGGAATCACAGCCAGATTCGATGTGGCTGTAGGCTTGCACCAAGGGTCGGCTCTTAGTCCTTACCTCTTCTTGTTGATTATGGATGCCATATCATCGGACATGCAGGAAGAGGCACCCTGGTGCATGCTGTTTGCCGACGACATCGTCCTAGTAGGAGAAAGTGGACAGGAGGTGCAGAGCAAGCTGGAGGAGTGGCGGCAGAGACTGGAGAACGTAGGCCTTAGGATAAGCAGAACCAAAACTGAATACATGTTCTGTGACTTTGGCGGCATCTCTAGTCCAAGCCCGGTTACACTCGGCGGTATACCCCTACCAGTATGCTCCGACTTTCGCTACCTCGGTTCACTCCTGCAACACGACGGCGAAATTGACCGAGATGTTCGGCAAAGGATCAACTCAGGATGGATGAAATGGTGACAGGTCTCGGGCACAATATGCGATCCTAAAATGCCTTTGAAAAGCAAGGGACGCATATATAAGTTGGTTATAAGGCCTGTCGTATTGTATGGAGCTGAGTGTTGGGCTACTAAGAAGATGCATGAAAAACGATTACATGTGGCAGAGATGAGAATGTTGCGATGGATGTGTGGAGTTACGAGAATGGATAAGATTAGGAATGAATACGTGAGAGGTAGTCTGAAAGTGGCGCCTATAGACGAGAAAGTGAAAGGAAGTCGTTTAGCTTGGTATAGACATATTATGCGAAGAGATGATATGTATATAGGTAAGCAAGTGATGAATATGAAGGTAGAGGGATGGAAAGGGAGAAGGAGGCCAAGGAAAAGATGGATGGACTGTGTGAGGATGGATATGAAAGAAAAAGGGGTAAATGATCAGATGACGGATGAAAAGAATGAAAGCGAAGGACGTACTGCGCCGACCTCAAATAGATTAGGACCAGGGCAAGAAGATGATGATGATGACTTATACTTTCCAAAAAAGTTCTTATTTCGATTAAAAGTTTTCGAATGGAATAAATTTTGTTACAATCTCGAACTAGTAATATATCCTGTACCGTGCGGGGCTTTAGAAACATTCTATGAACACACACAAATGACATGACTCGAAACAACATTGGTGTGGTTCACACAAAGTCTTTTTACACTTTGAACAATTTCAAACCCACTGCTCTCAGCGTAGTTCTAAAACACCACTTAAAATACTAAGTCATACTTAGTAATATAGTCATACGTCCAACTTACGGCATTCATAATATATCAACTCAAAAAGGAATAGCAATATGTAAAATATATTTTCCAGTACAATTTCCTTTCAAAAAAATTATCTTACCGTCTTTTTTAAGTTTCCTTTATAAAGTTCAGAATACCAGTCCTTCCTTAAACAACTACCGACCAGAATTGTATTATCTACACAAAAGAAATATATTACCCAATCTTAATGCAAAAGAAAACTATAACAAGTTCCGAACAAAAAAGGGGCAAGTGCAAAAGTAGTCGGTAGAGTTGTAGAGCTCCCTCGCTCTATCAAAGAGCATTTTGAGTGTTGCTAAATTCCGCAGCGGTAGTAATAGCCGAGTAAGGCTGTGTCTCGAACAAAGATGAGCGCGGCAGTTAGGCAGTGCCAAGATGTGTAATGGACTCTATATCTTTTAATTTCTAGTTTAGCGCTTACAGTTTGCTAAACTACATCGAAATCGTTATTCGATCGTGTCTTTGGTATAAAATTTGTAATTTTTCTGCGCGTACTAATACCTTATTTTTAACTCTCAAGATAAAGGGAGTTGACGTTTCTGTATCTCTATTTATTTACCAGTCAATAGCAACGTAAGTTCTAAAATACTTTTTCTGTCATAAAGTGTTTTTTTTAAAGTTGATGTAATCTAGGTTATTATACTCAAAATTTTAAATCTATCTCTATCCCATCAGCGTTGCAAAATAAAGAAATACTGTAAGGTTATATTTTGGTCTGTACACAGCCTTATACAGAGACAGTACATGGTACAGGCGGGCCCGATCTCTATACAATTTGCGTCTACTTGCGTGTCTAATTTACTTGTGCAATTGTTTGCATAAAAAAGCATTTACGAGACTTGATGACCAGAAAGTAAGCCGGCTGGTTTGTCGCTTAACGTTCAAATTGATTGTGATTGGTAATGAATATTCCAGTGTTGTGTAGGCTAAATAATTTGCCTAATTATTATTGCTATGAGTACCTTCTTTGAACAGATCTTGAGGGCCTTTTAATTACAAGAAAGATGTCATTGTATTTGATATTACCTATGTTCTTTTATCAGTTAATTGTGTAGGAGCTCTTGTAAGTCGATTGTTTCTATGTATAGAAAGGTATCTGAGACACTAAAAGTATTTAATATGTATGTACAGTTTTATGAATTGTAACTAAGAACCGTCTCAATTGCGTCAGTCTTCTAATAAAAACCGCATCAATATTATATAGTTGGTCAGCTTTTGAACACTAAAGGCAACATTAAATTAGGAGCTACAATGACACTGTAACGGGTTCTGGTATTAAAACGCAGAAAAGGTTCTATGCGTTTATTTGCCGAGTATTGTCTCACTTCCCTTGCCACGAGTATGACCGACCAACAACACGACACTGGCCTGAACACTAAGGGCTGCAGTCTCCCACGCTGTTCCCTCCGGTAGTGTGTAGGCAGGCTGCTCGAAGGCTGCGCGTAGCGGTAGATCCTCCCAGGCCGTTGGTTCAGCGGGCAGACGCCGGCGGTGCAAGTACGAGGAGCAGGGCAGGCCAGACTCTTCGGCAGAAGTGACGCCGAAGGCGATGCAGGAAGTGTAGCGGTCTAGGAGCGTAGCCGAAGTCTTAAGGTGAACCTGGAACCTGAAGGAAAGCAGCATTAGGAGAGCCACAACCAATAGAGTCAGGCAGGCGGCGTCAGCCGGCCTCAGCCAGCAGGTAGAGAGATGGGCAGTACGCTAACGCAGTAAATGTAGTGCTTACCCGTAGCTGGGACCAGGATACACGTAAATACGACGTAGGGTCAGTAGGTACGCTTAGTTATAGTAGAAGCGACGTTAGAGTAGCGGTGCCGGCCTCTCTGTCGGCCCCTTTATATACCGGGCCCTCCATCAGGCTGAGAGTCCGTTTATGACCATATTTGGTCAGGCTTTGCGAGTGCGGACGATGGCTTTCTCTGATTGGCCGAGCGTATGGGCGGCACTGTGACGCAACGCGGTAAGTACCGGACATACGTTACAACACAGATAATTTAAACTTATAACATCTGTATTTTGAGATATTCGATAAAATTGACTGATGTCAGCTGCATTAAGATTTTCTTGACTGCTATGCAAGTACGTAACAATTTTCTAAAGCTTAGCAGGCCGTCTTGTCACCGTCTCTTAAAAAAAGCATATTTTTATTGAGTACACAAGCGTTTTATCGAGTAACTGGCCTCGCTAACTAAACCACGATGTAGAGTGTTGACCCAGATGTTGGAACGAAGCCGAGATGTTCTCTACATCGTCTCTACACACACTTCGCTACGTCTCTACATGTCTCTACGTCCGTCTGTACATAGACGCGGTCCTCAGAGTCTAGTGGGTCTATCTAATTTGAGAACAATACCTACGTTTTAAATGTCACCTCTACAGTGTGCATTGCGATCGCGTGAATGTTGTATTTGAAACTTTCAGCTTATTGTACGTGCCTTTTGTATGTTTTGTGTTCACTGAAGGTAGTGTATTTTATACGGGAAATAAAATATAGTCTCAATGGATAAGGAATTGAAGCTTTCAGCCGGTCTGATGCTGGCATGTAGGTTGAGCCTCTGTGTGATATATATATTTTTTTGTACCACAGTAGAATAGTGGCAAGATGTTCTAAAAACAATAAAACAAATGTATCAAAGATCTCCTTGCCTTTAACATATAAAATGTAAATCACACATTTACCTGCGTGTGTGCCAAACTAACAAAACTGGACACATGAAGGCCTTTACAAATATTCAAACAATTAGCACTTATACCCTCCGGGGTAAACTTAATTATTTCTCAATGTCTAATACATTATTTGTCCAATGTGACAATAGGGCCTAAAATGGAGAGTCACATAAACTTTTACAAAATGCGTGAAATATTTATGTACATACTATATCACCATGATTACGAATACCGAACACCTGCGTAGCACGTCCTTTAAATGTATAATAGCGGCGCTATGGTGCTACGACGCTACGACGCTACGAAATACAGTCATACATGCCTCTTGGGAATGCTAAAAAACACTAAAGTGTATGAAGGTTTAACCATTTCTGGTACACGTATTTTATGCCAAGTAGCTACACGTTTATAATTATTGCATTATATGAATAAATGTAAATATTTTCTATAAGTGATTTGGTTTTCTTTTGAACTTATAGTAGAAATGAATCCTGTGTCGCGAGGGACAAATAAACATTTAACCAACTGATACAAACTACAATCAGACTTCAAGCAACCATTTATAGATGGCACATAGGGTAAATTGCTTTAGTTCCTACATAGCGTGGCTTGTTTCTAGTTAGTGCGCTATTTGTATCTTTAATCAAAGTAAGTGGCTCGCGGCCGTTGTATTAAAGTAATTAAATAAATAAAATTCTTTTGTAGTATATGTGTTTCATTTTCTTTTACTCCCTACGGATAAACTAAATTAAAAAGGAGTGCCTGTTATTTCGTCTTAAAAATGTAGATGTCTATTCTCAAGAGACTCATTATTTCGTTGACTGATGTTTGCCTTAACTTCATTTATAATGTTAATCATGCCTTATTTAACAAAAAAAATGTATCACCATAATAATGAGTCGCTTTAGAATGACCCAGGTACATGAAAGGTAGTTACTTTACTTGAAACATTTATACATTACAAACAATCTAAACAATACCGTACGAAATCTTACATCTAACTTCATTTGATCAGCTCAAATAATAAAACTTGCCTTTTTTTAATAGTTACTGGACTTAAATCAAATGCTGTATCGTGGGTTGGTACTTAAACACGTCATGTTTTTATTTGCTTAACATAATTCTAAGTGCTTGGCCATAGTAGCGCGGGCCGCGCGCGGCGCCGCGCGCGTCTTCATGTGTCCGTAGTGGCTTGTTCGCGGGCGCGGTGTACAGTGTTTGTCAAATTTAGTATAGTGACGGATCGCGGCTAGATTATCAGTTAGATGACGTTAACACTCACCATAGTTACACTCGTCAATTGTTCGCCAAATTCGCAACTAACTGATAACAAAGCTATAGCCGTGCGGATAATACAACCGCCTCACTGTCTGAGAGCGTGGGTTCAAATCACATTTATAATTGTTATGAGAATTTTTGTTTTTATGAAATTTGGAAAATGTTTTTAAATATTTGGTAAATATTAAATAAAATATTTTGAATAAAAATTGTAAAATTCTAGTAACTTCAGGAACGAATGGAAGGGTTAACAAGAGACGTGGTAATGTAAATAAATAAAACAAATAAGAATGTATATAAATACTTTGCATTTTTAAGTTCATCATTAGATAATACTAGCTTTTGCCCGCGGCTTCGCGCGCGTTGAGGTCGGGGTGACATAAATTTACTTTCAGTCTCAAGTTGTGTGAGACTCCAGATTAATTTCTTTAAATTAATCTGGAGTCAGAAACTCTATAGAGTACAAAGTAATTCGGTCAGTATCCATGACATTATCTGCTATTATAGGTACCGAATATACATTTATAAACACTTTCGAATTTATAATATAAGTAGAGAAAATCGTTTGAGCTGCTTAAGCGTAGTCTATAATTATTAGTTTATATGCGCGAATAATGTAATCACCGTGCACGATATGACAATATGTATGATGTGAAAGTACTGACAGATATACTATATATTATTATAGATAGCACATGCGCAGCACTCAACTTGCAGTACATGCGTTCTTACTTCCAAGAGCTAAATTTGTGCCGTAGGTACAAACTTCTACCCTCCCTAAATTTCCTCCCAGTTTAATTTTTGCAACTTATACTTTAAACATTTTAAATGAAATATTGCAGTATAGCTTATACATCTTGCGATAACTGTCACCCGCATCGGCGCCGCCGTGGGCCGAAGCTAGTCTGTAAAATAAAAGTATCGATAAAATTATAACGTCACTACGAATATAAATACAATCTTTATACTATGAACGAGATCTCAAAGTTTCAAATGAAGTACTACCTATTTAATTTTGACGGGTAATGTATGGCCATGGTCAAAAATGTCAATATCTCAATGATCAATAAACAATATTGATATACAAACACTAAGGAAAGCAAAGATATTTTTGCTAGCGAAAAATTTATAGTGATATTTGGCTATGTGATGCTTATGTTAAGTGAATCCCTCTACTACGTTAACCTTGATGAGCGTGTTCGACTCGCACTTAATTTAATAATTACTCATAATATCATTGCTCATAAAAGTTTGAGATCCGCACGCTCCGCATTGTTTCCCGCTTGCCGCCCGCGCATTCACTACGGACACTTGTATGAAAGTCCTATGGTTTGAGTTGCCCGCGTGTTCCCCGCGCTGCACTGCCCGCGCCGCTCGCTGCGCCCGCTCACCCACTACGGACACTGCTATAGAGTTACATATGTTTGAGTTTCCCGCGTCGCGCCCGCACCCACGCCCGCCTTTCACTGTGGCCGGGCACTTAGCCTTATTAATATAAATTAGTGGTAGTTAGAAGCTTTTGTAAGCATACCCACTTGGAATAATTTGACTGGACTTGTAACAAGCAAAACTAAGCCCCAGATCGTGGGTTCGATTCCCAACCAGTTTTTTTTATGGTTAGTCTTCAAACCCACAGTACAAGGTAATGTATGTTGCTGGTATGTTAGTCACTACAAAGCTGTCTTAAAAAAATGCAACGTTGATTTTGCCTGAAGTTTGAGTCTACTCAGATTCTAGGTCACAATATGTATTTGTTTCGTATTTCATCATAAAGAAAAAAAGCATTCACACCACACGTGTCGCCGATCGCGTCGTCCCCGTGATACCTACACAAAACATATTTATATTCACAACACATGTAGTTCTTAATAAATTATTTGGTTGATACAAGTAAACATATTTATCTATTAATCATTTGTAGCACGGGTTGTGGACTTCACCATACAGATAGGCGGGTTTAAACATGCCATGCGGTGTGCACTATGAAAGATTCGCGTGATACCGCCCACCATTGAGAGTAATCAGGAAAATCGCAGTGTTTAAAATGCGGTGACAAAAATTTAGCACTCTCCCAGACCCCAGCAGACCTATTTCATTTTAAGATCACTAAAACTTTGAGTAAAGCAGGAAAACCCGTTGAATTTTTCTACTGACCATAGGGCATCGCCACTTCAAAAACTTTGTCTAATATTATTCTAGTTTCCTCATTATACCATCAGTATTCTGTTACAAAAATCCCTGCAAATGCCAAAACAAATTCGCCAGATTACAGCAACATATTTCGAGTAAACTAAATAAAAGTTTAGTCCAAAAATAAAAAATGGAGTAGTCCTCTCGTGGACGCGTTGATGCGCAGCCCTGCTTCCTGTTTCAACGAAATGTACTGAACGTAATATTCAAAGACTCATGCTCTAGCGCGGGTTTTGGGATCATCTTTTCTAATCAAGATCTGTATTGGGGCCAAAAATATCAGAATTATTTTTTAACTCTAGTCTATTGCATGGAATTTTTGTATCTTTGAGAGATTTTAATTATTAAGACTCGAAAATCGACTACCTACTAATAATAAAGTCATGCATTGATTTAATTACATTTATTTAAAAACACTTGTAATTAAGTTTTATTCAAACTCATAGAGCGATCTCAGCACACAAAGTTTTTTTTATTTATTTTCAATAAACTGACTGCATTACAATAACTTAAATAATACGGACTTCAATGCCTAAGGCATTCTCTACAAAGTCAAGCTAAGAGCGAGGCAGTGATAATGGCAATGTAAAACAGCAATCTTACTACTATTAAAACGAATGCTTGTTCCTCTTCCACGCGTAAGTTACTGAACGGATTCTGATAAAACTTTGCAATGATTTAAATTATACATTGAATAGCACTTAAGCTAACTTATATACAATAAATATATAAGTGTATTTTCCCACTTAAGCCAATTCCGAGGTATGAAATTATAAATACCCCTAATTTAGCTAATATGTGGTAATAATTCAAGTATAACCCGATTCATAACATGAATAACCCGATAGCAGATATAAATAATAGTCGGAAATTTACTTTCAATATAAAGTGCAAAAGGTGCAAAATTAATTGCTAACATATTGAAAGCATGGGATGAATCGCGAGATGCCATCGGCGTCTTCTGCGATCTTTCCAAGGCTTTTGATTGCGTAGATCATGATACACTCATTTGCAAACTTAGACACTACGGTGTTCGTGGACATTCTCTCGAAAGAGTAGGTATAGATGGAACAACATGTAAGACTCACGTACGCACAACGCACGGTCTGCTCCCGAGAAACGCTCTATAGGGACTAAATTCCCAAGAGCCAGGCTACTGATTGACATACCTCTCGCGCCGCTCAGAATAGTGGCGTTCACGTAACAAACAAAACAAATGCAAAATTTCTTTTGAGACACCTTGTACTATGATCGTCAAATTATCTCTCATATAAAAGTCCAGATCATTAATATTAATCTTACAAACGACTACTCACAGTTAATTCATTTGCTATTCTACATTGCGCTCGCTTTTTCTTGACAAGATATTGTAATTCTTAAAACAAAATTTATTGTAACAAACCAAATATTTTAAAAGAGTGCCCAGAGGAGTTTCTTGCTGGAGTCTTCTCCCTGGGCCTACCTTTTGGAACCGGCAACTAGAGTCAGTGTCGTTTCAAAAGAGGATGTAAATTACCAACTTGAAATAAAAATATATGAATTTGAATTTGAAGTGGTATCATGAAAATGTATTAGATGTGTTTACATAAAGTTCACGTTGCATTTGGCTCGGGATCGTCACTGTTGATTTATTTCTAATAGATAAATAATTTATGAGATAGAACATGTTGTATCCTGTTTTTACTATAATATAAATTATACGAATAAATACACTGAGAGACTTTGTGAATTAAATATGAGTTAAATTGCAGCAGAAATTTTGAATTTATTGTTTTAAATATAAGGCACAACGCACTGTGACGGCACAGTTGCTAGTAGTGGGCAACACGCTGACAGTCCTACCTTTGGTTTTTTATATGACGTTATGAAATAACTAATGATACAACTTATGAAATACGATTGAATGGATAAAAATTTACAAATGAATGCTAGATTGGAGCGGTTCCGTTGCAGTGCTTGGATAGTGGCATGGCACTGCGATGCGTTGTCACTACACATTATCTAATGATGTTCACTGTTGAACATGAGCCTCCCTCACAACTCGTCATTAAAACCGATCTTACACCAGCCGTATTAAAGCGCTTCGCGCGATCCCAACAAGATCTTCGCTCTACCTTACAGGAAGCTAACCCCAACTGCATCCAGTACTTGGCCGCCACATTAGAACATATTCCTGCCCCGTGTTTTATCTGCACAGTGAAAAATATAAATCCTCGTACTTGGAAACACTAACTAGCGAATAAAATAGTTTGATTACCTATCTTTTAAAATCACTATAAAAATAAACATTTGATTGTATTTCAAAACACAATTAATTAAGTAGAAAAATACTATTTCTGTAAACTGTTCACATATACAGTGTTCACTTGTTCAGTCATGTCCCGGCAGAGAAGTTAGGCAGCACATGATGGTAAGTAAATCATCATCGGTCATGGTAAGCAATTATTGACAATATAATACGCACATTTACTTCGAAAAGTCGGTGGTACGCGCCGTGAAGTCCAATCCAATAAACTACATCACCATATTTACGTTTGCAGCAATCTCAATAATAAGAATATCATAGCAACCTACATGGCTGTTTTTGTTTACCTATGTGAAGACTTACCCACCAGAAACGAAAAATCTAACATGCACATCGTGTTAACGCCACCAAATAATCACTTGATCCCTTCACGTAATCAATAAATCAGCCTATCGCAGTCCACTGCTGGACATAGGCCTCTCCCAACACGCGCCATAGTACACAGTCCTCAGCCTATCGCATCCAGTCTGTCCCAGCCACCCTTTTCAGGCCGTCGGTCCACCTAGCCGGGAGCCGCCCTACCTTACGCTTACCGAGTTGTAGTTTCCACTCTAGAACACGCTTGCTTCATCGGCCATCAGTCCTTCTACAAATATGGCCAGCCCACTGGCAATTCTGTGGGCTATGTCAGTAATTTTGGTTCTTTGTTGGATAACTTCGTTGCGGATTTTATCCTTCAAAGAGACGCCAAGCATAGCCCGTTCCATAGCTCGCTGCGTGACTTTAAGTTTGTGGACTTGTCCCACTGTGAGTCTCCACGTCTCGGCACCGTACGTCATCACAGGTAGGACGCATTGGTTATAGACTTTGGTCTTCAGGCATTGCGGTCGGGGCGAAGAGAAAACTCGGCGTAGCTTGCCAAACGCTGCTCAACTCAACTGGATCCTGCGGTCGATTTCTTTCTCGAAGTTGTTCCTACCAAGCTGGACTACTTGCCCAAGGTAAACATACTTTTGAACAACTTCAATCATCGATCCGTCGACATAAATCGGTCCTGGCACAATGTGTTCGTTGAACATAATCTTGGTTTTATCCAAGTTCATGCCGAGACCGATCCGTCGAGAGGCTCCACTTAGGCTGTGTAGCATCTATATATTTTATTATACCTACTCAGAAAGTCTAAAATTTATGAAGGATATTTTTTAAAATCATTTAACATTTTTCCTTCATAAATTGGTGGGATATGTACTCGCCATTAATGTTGATGCACCTTCACGTAATACTCTCCTTTATAAATCCTCAATATAATATCTAATCTTTGCTATCATAGAATAAAAATAATTGGCCATCGATCAAAGGCTAGAAAAACTAGTCTTAACTTTCTCTGTGTAATCTTATAGATAGACGGAGCATTTCCAGACAGCCCTCAAAGTGTTTTTATAAGAATTATACTCCAGAAACTAGCCAAGTATCGATATAAAGTAAACTACCATTTCATTTCACCCTAATAATATATTGTATTGAATTTGCTCCGTAAGCTATCTGTATTGGGAACGAAATACAATCGGCTTTCACCCGTATTTACGTTGAAATAATGTGCGTATTTGTTTAAAAATGAATCTTTATGTTAAGTAACATAGGTTTATGTTTACGCCCACGTTTTATTGTTTTAGAACATTAAAATTTACATTCCGAGCGGTAAGCAAATTACTGACAGAAAGGTTTTTAACTACAATAAAAAATATAATTGTGGTTTGTGAATACATAAGGTCGTAAAATGTTGAATGAAATGTGTTTCTAAATCTGGCTTTCGGGCTTAGTTGGCATAAGGTCATGGTTGGATGGTATAAGCTTTCATGATCGGATTGTCATGCTTCAATCGTTAGGACAGTTTTGTTGAAATATATTTCATTTAGAAACGAGTATAATTTGTGATGTAGGGATACTTTCAGCGAGTCTGGATGTTACTCAGTGAAGGTTTGTCCTTAATTTAAGGGACAAGAACTAAATTAATAACTTGGGCGATATAAGGCAGCGATAGCCGAGTGGATATACCAACAGACTGCCATGCAGAGGGTATTAGATTCGAATCCACGGCGCGCACCAATGACTTTTCGGAGTTATGTGCGTATTGAATTGTTAATTATCGCTTGTCCCGTGCCTCGGGGAGCACGTTAAGCCGTCAGTCCCGGTTGACAATCGTTACAGGACGTCAGTACCTTCTAAATAAACTGACACTAGTCTAAACCATGAAATATCGCTATCCCTTCGGGTTGCGGAGGTCAGACAGGCAGTCGCTCTGGGGAAAAGCTAATATTCAGCCAAATCCGGTTAGACTAGTAAGCGGACCCCAGATTGAAATTGGGATAACGCTAAGAGAAAGAAGATATAGGAAGCAAGGTTTTCTGACAAACAAGTATCAAAGATTGCTGACAAACTGCGAGAGTGTTGTCTACGCTGGTATGGCCACGTCTTACGTCAACCGGCATCTTACGTGGGTAACAAATGTCTTGCCGCGCTACCTCGGCCTGGCCCGGTAAACGGGGAAGGCCAAAGAAATGCTGGCTGGACGTCGTAAGGGATGATATGCCTGCCAACCAACTAACCACCAGGGATGCTGAAGACCGTGCGAAGTGGAGGAGACCCAGCCGGAAAGCGGACCCCGGGCTCCAAGGTGTGGGTTTTGGAACGCAACCGGGACAGCGCTAGCATGATGATGATGATATAGGAAGCAAGGTTTCTGACTGCTCGGATAACGTAGTGGTTTACGCGGTCGCTTTCATGTATGAAGTTGCCAAGAGCCAATGTTTGTCTGTCCGTTGACCGCTAGAAAACAGTTTATGAATTAACTTCAATCGTATGCTAAGTTCTTAATAGTAAAGTTTTGCTGTAAGAAATGACATGAACCGTAAGAGTAAGGACTTACTGAAGTTTTGTATGAAACTATGTTTCCTTGGTTCTTTGTAAAGGTCAGAAAGTTCCGTATCTGACTATTCAAAGCGAAAGTATCAAACCACGCCGTTGGTGCTTTTTGCGTGATTAAAAAAGTTATCTTCAAAGATCTATTAGATTTGCTGTGTCCTACATAAGTCAGGGATATTGATTCGCTTTAAATATAAGGTATTTGTCAACAGCATACACACTGTTTGGAATGTTGACTCTCTATCATGACTCCTTAATCTTTTACAGTCCACTTATGTACTTTTAAATTTCTGCAGTATACTTGTAGAAATTTAAGAGTTGTATGTTTTATTATGCTCTTAGCTCTTTTCAAAGACTCCACTTTTAATTAAATCATTAATCATTAAAATAGTAGTAAAATCCTATTATTCCTAATTTTTAGACGTGACATTTAAAATGAACTTAAATAGAACGGGCAGGAATAAAATTATTCTACTGTCTAAATTGCCTTAAAAATAAACTAATATTTAGAGCGATGACCTGACCATTCACGAACTACAACAAATATAGAACCTTATAAGTTGGCTCATTATTTGTTTGTCACAGAGGCAATGAATTATGAAATTTGCAGAAGGGATACTCCGAAACGTTAAGACAGTTTGTTTTTATTACGTCTAGATGAATAATACCCGCGGGACTCGGCTCACCAGCTGCTTATATGAAAAACTCGGACAGATACAGATATGCGGTATTCTCTGTGAAATATTCTACGTCCGCTTTTTGTATTTTATGTAATGACCTTTCATGCCTGTTGAAAACTCTCAAATCTTTAAAAAAATCTTGGCGCTATATTTTCTACATTAAAATGTATACAACGTCATTCTTGCAAACCTTTGAAGAGGTGATTTTGTACTTATTATTATAAAAAAATTTGGTTCTGACATTGCTGAAAATTGGATAATAACATATTGTAAGAATAACACACATACATAATTATTCACAAACTTTTGCGTTTATAATAGTAGAGGATTTGATTATAGTTTTTTTTTTAATAATAGGCGGCAAACGAGCAGACGGATCGGCTGATGGTAAGCAATCACCGCCGCCCATGGACACAAGCAACACCACAGGAGTCACAAGTGCGTTGCCGCCCCTTGGGGTTGGGAAAATAGATAGGATAAGGAGTGGGATGAGGGAGAAGGAATAGGGGACAGGGGCTCCTGCACTCTCAATCACCGAACGAAACGCAACAGTTTAGGTACCTACTGTTACTTTATGTCGATTTTTTGTGAGAGGGTAGTACTTCCCCGGTTGAACCAGCCCATTCATGCTGAAATCAGCAAGGCTCTACTACCGTTCAAAACTACTACTGTTCCGAATTAGAAACAGGTGGTATGGATATATTATATGTATGAGCTATCAACCTAAAGTTTGCCAGGGATCTAATGGGAACAACAACCGTTACATATTTAACATGACATGACTGAAAATTAATCCGGTTTACAATAATTTCCTGGATTGATGTTCTGAAGTGGAGACCGCGTCGGGAAAACGTAGCGTAGGACGCCCTCCGGCTAGTCGGAGTGACGATTCACGCAAATTTCTTGGCAGAAGCTGGATACGGGCCGGCAATCGAGCTTAGGGGCGGGCTATAGCCGACAATTTTATGATGCCGATGCATCACAAGTTTTAGCTCAGAATCCCAGGCAGTCAAACCGCGAGCAAACTTAGTTCATAGGTTGTGTTCATACTAGAAATAGTCTACTTTTTAAAATAATTTTCTGAGCTAATATTTTCACACAACAGAAAGGCTAATGACGTCCTGTATAATGTATGGATTCAGTTACCCTACCCGAGCGAGCCGGTTGTTTGTCTTCACTACTTAATCATTATTAACGGATCGACCCGCCAGCA
Organism: Euclidia mi; assembly: GCA_944739405.2. Taxonomy (NCBI): domain Eukaryota; kingdom Metazoa; phylum Arthropoda; class Insecta; order Lepidoptera; family Erebidae; genus Euclidia; species Euclidia mi. The sequence goes on from OX123201.2 coordinate 1,938,830, forward strand.
CTTGCCTAGTTTACCTAGTTTTTGTACACAACAACTATCAACTCATCTGTAAATTAAATTCTTATTAATTATTCTTTCACTATAAAAACTTCTACAAGCTTTCATTTCTAGTATAAGACAGAAATGCATGATCAGTTTATATATACTAGTTTTATCATTCAATATTCATTGCGCTCTATATATGTACGTCGAAATGATTTCGAAATTCTTAAAGCTTTCTAAAACTTATGTTGGTAGTCACATTTTAAGGTGCCTTAAATTTTCCATTTGCATTGTCTAACCTCTAAAGGTATCAAGACATTTAGGTCTCAAGAGACATTCTAAATCTAGAACAAAACTCCCAATATCGAATGTGTACTTTAAAACGATTTTCGTGTTTATGCAAACGTGTGGTGACGTCATTAGTGGGGTAGCGGCACCAGTTATCGGTACACGTGAACGTTCATTGACGACCGGGTCGGATGTTCGGGACTGTGTTACTATCTCCGGGTAAGCTGTGTGACGATTTGTGGGCTCGCCCCCCACATGTATTACATGACCTGAACGGTTGGAAATATCGTTGTGCTCGGATTCTACATGGTAATGGTTGTCTTTATCTTTATGACGTATTAAATTTTACTTATGGCTTTAAAGAAATGGTCCGTTTGTTTTTATCGGAGACGTTATGTGTGGTTGGGTTTGTCATTTGTGGGTCTCGTTTCTAAAGCTGGTAAAAATATCGGAAAATTGTTAAGGACGACTTTAATATTTCTACTTTGTGATGTAATGTCACAATTCTTTCGCATGCTATTTTAAGCCTAATTTTGTTGTAATAAAACTATGGCAGACTAAATTTTTTGCTTTTGAGACTTCTTGGTAGGATTTTCAGACTTTGTTTATACGCCAGTTACCAGACATAAATATAGTTACCCAAAGTATACTAAATTACAGTTAGTCTAAACTATTCTGAACAATGGCTAAACCAAGCATTATTACATGAATAATATTCATCCCTCCCTTTTTCTCCGAAACTTATTTCGATATTGTGTTATTACGGCGTACCGCGATAAGTCTTGGAGCATACTGTAGTTCAATAAATCGTGGAATGTTCGCAAACGATAAGCCTATAGGAACCTGATTTACACACATTACATTTACCTTAGAGCCCTACTTTAGGGAACTTTGCCTTCATGTTACGTATATTTTCTTAAGCGTTGCAAAACAAGTGTAATATACACATTCATTTTGACTTATGGAGCGCCGTTTTTATAGAAGTTATGTGCGTATAATCTATTTAATTTATTGGCTCAACCTGCCAAACTGTGGTTAATAAATATTAAATTCCAGTATAGTGCGGTTAATAAGTATGATATTCTATTTGATTGTATGTGGTTTTATTCTAAATATATTGATGGCAGATTTGTAAGCGAGAAATTATTACTGCATTTAAAATAAATTTAAACCTACATTTTATTGTATGGATGTCCTTTTTCATACGCTATGAACATAATAAATCATTAGTCAACCTGAACCGTAAGTTTCTCATCAAAATGGTTTTTTTTCCGGTTAACTTGAGACGCGGCGCCACAACACACATTTAAGATCTGGTTTACAATTTGGTAAAATAATGACTTTAGAACACAATATGTTTTGTTTAATGGACAATGAAAATGAAGAATGAATCACATATAAGTAGCGTAAAATTGGGGCTTCTGCATCACTTGCTCTCGCGTCGCCGCTCGAGCTGCGTGATACAGAAGCCCCAATTTTACAATCGAGATCGATTAATACTTATAAATGTGATCTGCATCACTCAGAACAAAGTGAGCTGACGCAGACGCTCCCAATAATACCGTTGTTATCTGCGATCCGTCTGATTCACGATATAATATTGTATTTCATTCACCGACATATCATTGTAGTAGCAATGCAATGGAACAACTTACTGTCGTTTCTAGTTTGAGATGCTAATGTAACAACATTCTCAAGTTAGACTGCTGTGTTCAGTCGACGCGATCAGTCCGATCGGTTGTTGTGTGTATCATAATCTGGTATGGTGTCGAACTGACATAGCTAAGCAAAAATTATCGCGCGCACTTAAATAAGTACAATAAACAACAATATCATGTTCGATCACGGCACATCGTTGCATCGAAACGATTTGGTGCACATCTTGTACTAATGAATGCATAGGCCTTCCGTATAATGAGAGGTTAGCTTTTACTAGCAACTATAACTCAATAATAGAGTTGTGGACACTACCACAATGCAACAATATAGCTGAGTGTGCACATCAAGTGCACATATTTGTCACAGACTAATCTTATGCCTTGCAATGTTTTCTTTTATATGTAATACTTTTTCTGTGTCTGTGACAAATAAATAGTTTTTCTCTTTCTTTCTTTCTTAGTAAGTAGCCAACAGTAGGTATTATGGAGACATAATAATTGCTTATAATACAAAAAAAAATAAAGTAAAAAAAACATAAAAACAAAATCTAAACTGGAACAATACTCATTTGTTCCGTGCGGGAATCGAACCCGCAACACGTTGGTGCATTAGTTGCTGCGTCTATTAAACCTACTATTTACATTGTGATGCGAGTCATACTCTTAGCCAATGCGCCAAACGTGTCGTCAAAGATGTGATAAAATATTGGACCACTTTGTCTTAACATGACGTGTATAGAATTATCCAATATAATCAATAACTCAGTACAAACGTTTATTTTTTATAATTACGATAGTAAAATCTTCTAATATATAATATATTTAAGTAGTAGACAATTAGGATTCTTGATGGATGATTTATATATCTTAGTCTTAAAACAAATAGCACTTTAAAATACAATAAATGTTAGATTAGGAATCACTTATTTCTTATAAGATTATTTAATTACTCTTTTAATAATAATAATTATGCATTTCATTTTCATCTACTACAGGCATTCAATCCAGCAAACCTGCCGTCTTTCTGATTTAGTCAAATCGTAAAAAGGAAATGGTGGTTTGATTAAAAACACTTGTAGGTTTTTATTACACCATACAGCTATTTCTTTTAGTATAAATTCATTTGCTTGCTGCATCACTCACCTCGCTTCGCTCCGTTCGCAATGCAGAGCACCCCAAAAATCACACTACTAACATGATCTGCGATACGGACGGTTGGCATTAGAAGTATAATATTATTTCATTCATCGATGCATCGTAATACTGGTAGCATAGTAACAATGTTTTTACTTGGGATGACATAATATAAACAACATTCTCAAGTTCGTTCGACGCGCTCAGTGCGGCTCGGGCACAGCGATGCATTCATAATAATTTATATGTAGGTACAAAATCATTGATAATTTTAATGAATGAATGCAAAATCTTAACAATGTTGAAAGTAGGATCGGGTGGCTCCCGGGTTCGATTCCCGGGTCGGCCAAAGTGTTATTGGGTTTTTCTGTTAGGAAATTCTCAGTAACAGCATGAAGTCTAGAAATGTGCCCGGTACGGCAATAGGCTCGCCTCCCTATTACGTGGGACTTAAATATATCTGGCGAAAAGTGGGTGTAGTAATACACCTTTGCCTACCTCTTCAGGGTTACAGGCATAAGACTATGAATGTATGTACTTATGAATTATATAATTGTTTTATCCACAACTAGCTTTTGCCTCTGACTTCGTCTACATGGAACTTGAACCCACGGTCACTCGGATTCCAGGTGATGCGGACGTATCGAGATAAAGCAGATTGACTGCACGTGTAGTGTTCGATCGATTAATATAAATGTGTTCTGACTTCTGCGTCACTCAACTCGCTTTGCTCGTTTCGCGACGCAGACGCCTCCAATAATACCTACTTTTGTTATCTGCGATCCGTTTTATTCACGATATAGATTATTAACATTATGTTTTCAGCTTAGAATAATAACACCTATTCTAAGGTTTTCAGGTTAGGAATTTAACTCCTTGTCTTAGTGACCAATGTAACTGTTCTCTTTGCTGAGTTTTTTATTGTACTTATGAATGTGTATCAATTCATGTAATATTCCAATCATAGTATATATTAAAACTAAATGGGTATGTTAGTGAGTATAGGAAACGATTAAGTAAAATGAAACAATCCATATTGTATCTTTTAAAAAAAGTTTATTATCAAAGCACCATTTTTTTAAGCACATAACATTTTTTAATGCACATATTGAGTCATGATAGATACAATTGTACAAATCTCCGGAATATTTATAGCGATCATATAGGGTTAACAAATTAGGACAACCTTTATCTTCTAAATTAATTACATTAACACTATTTAAAATATTTTTCAACCATGACACTTTTTCAAGACCTTTAACGAAAACAGACTTATCTTTTAAGATATCTAAAACTAAATATTGATAATTTGAGTAAGGTATAAATCCTTCGCTCCAGTATATTTTTCTATTACGCTCAATCCAGCAAACTTGTTGTCTTTCCGATTTGGTCAAATCGTAAAAAGGAAAGGGCGGTTTGATTAAAAACACTTGCAGGCTTTGATTACACCATATAGCAATTTCTTTTATTATAAATTCATTTGCTTCTGTTTTAAAGCCTTGGATGTCTACAATAGCAGTCATGATAATCTACGCACGATGTTGCTCAGAGGTTTGTATTCCACAAGTCGGTCGTTTATAATCAAACAGTATGCAGTTGTCTTATCTGGTATTTGTGTTGAACATTCAAATTCCAATCTTACATCCACTGGACCAGTTTTTAAACTATCGTTTTGCCTCGAGCAGTCTAAGATGAAGACTGGGGCCTTTTCTTTGAAATCCTGCAGATCAAGCAACGGTTCTACCGGAGAGTTGTAATACGACTGGCGAAATTTCACATACATTTCATATAATATACTATATTTGTTCTCACAAAACTTTAAAGATAAAGGCTCATAAGGATAATATTGCGAATTTAAAAAGAGCGTAACATTTGTCACCTCACAATGATCAAATACCGAACTGTCTTTAGTTCTATTATTTTTTCTATTAGTTTGCAAGCAAAAAATGACATACCGAGGCTTTTCTAATTGAGAAGCAGTCTTTACTGACCAAGAATGCTTTGTGGTTTTAGGTAGTAAAGGATACTCATATAAATCCCAATTTCTAAAGGCCATCTGAATAGGTTTATCTCTTTCTAAGTGCTTTAAAAGTATTAAACGTTCTCGATCGGAAACTTTTATATGTGGTACTCTCCATTGAATTCTCTGTATATCTATTTGAAGCTGAACGACTTCATCAGTAAGAATAATACTATTTAAGTTAGAATTACTCCTATTCAATATAAGTTCGTGTTTACAATTTATCACAATTTTATTGTAATCCTCTGCAAACCCTAAAATCTTATTTAAGGGCACCACAACGCTAAAATGTCCATCACTTTGGAAACCGTTTAAATTCCAACCCCATAATGCAGAAACTTTACTTTCTGCTTCATTAAATGAGATGTATGACTCTATTGTTGATGTTATTCCAGAATTTTTTATACGGTCTATTTCAATTCCATTCATTTCGTACCTGATGTCTTGGAACAAGTACATAACAGGGTTATTAGTAAACGTAACAGCTTTCTTGATCTGATGCCCATCCTTACCGAACAGCTTTGCTTGACCTTCGATGTAGATGGAACTGGCTGATGGTAGCACGTATATATCTTGCTGGTGTATGGGGATTCTGATTTCATCGTTTTCTCTAAAACTGTTATTGTAGGGATTGTATGAATGGATTTCATAACTTTCGATCGAACTATCAAAGTGTGGTAAGTCGGTAATCTGTAGTATACTCATACTTTAAACCCTAAAGCTTTAAGAAAATCTTTATTTGATTTAGTCAATTTCTTCACGTTTTTCTTACGTCTGTGCACCTTAATGGTTGTTGACGGAATAGGACGTTTTATTTTCACTGAAGGGTTTTTATAATATACTATCATTTTGCTTTTCTTAAATGAAGACGTAATTGAATATTTTCTTCACCAAAGTCAATACGGTAACCAAACTGATCTACAATCCTAACAGATATGGATGAAATTATATTTTTGTTAACTGGAAAGTAAATAACGTTCTGAGGTATTTCTATGTAGCCGTGACTTGGAGCAGTATCAGATATAAATTTATGAATAAAATGAGTCGGTAATCCGTTGCAGTATGAACCGTGTACAAGATCACATTCAATTCTGATAACAGCTGTTAAACTGCTGTTATTAACGGGCACATTCGGTCTTGTTTTTAAAACTGAAAAGTATAGTAAACCGCACTCGTACTGATCAGATAAATGAAGAGGTGGTTGAAAATACGAAATCAGTTCCGATTTATTTCCAGAGATGGTAACCGTAGTAGACATGCTTGCATACTGAACTCTTTTAGATGATCCTTTTTATTTTATTTCATGATTATACCAAAAATTCTTTAAGAAACTTAAACATAAATGTCCACAATTGAAGGGGTGATCACGTTGTATATTTTCATAATTATATTGAATGTTAGAACCTACATATTTTATAAATTCCTTCGGAGGTTTAAGATTTCCATAACTGTCAAAATACTCAACATAATCATTATATTTTGCATAGGCTACCCAATGAGAACCAGGATTTTTTGAACTATCCAAATTAATAACTCCACATTCTTTTTTATAAGGACATTTTGGGAGCTCATCTCTCATAAAGACACCTCTAAAATAAGGAATTCTGTTCCCGTACTTTAAAATGTCAAAGTTAGTTAAGGCCCGTTTGGGTAGCCGATATCTTAGTTTTTTTCTTTTGATACGAAAATTCCAAGGCCGCCTTTATGTGGTTTAAGGTGTAGTCCTTTCCCAATACATAGAGCTTCCATTTTTTCATTATGTCTTCTCGATTCTTCATACAACTTTTTAGCCATTTTGAATTCATTTATGGTTTTAGCAATACCAGCTGCACCGCCTGCTAAAGCTCCCGCAGCTGATAATCCCGCAAAAATAGGAATCAAAGGTAATACTCCCCTAGTTTTTGGAATAGGAATTACGCGAGGGAGCTTAATCGATGAATCATCAGCCAATTCTCTAGTAGCGGCAATAGCTAATTCTATTGCCATTTTCTTGCTCTTAGGTTTTAATTTTTTGATATGCCTTTTTGCTTTTGTAATAACAGATTTTAATTTACTTTTTAACCCTTTTCCAGGTGTAATTTTTGGAGAAGGCTTTTTGTCCAAACCAGAACCAGTTTTAATTTTTGCTGACATAGCCTTACTTACTAAGCGTGCCGCGAGATTTTCAGCTATACTGGCATCGGAAGCAACCGCTCGCTCTTTCGCCATTTTTAACAAAATTAAATCAGCCTTATGTCGATCCTTTAAGTTTGATGACTTGTGATATGCAATATCGTGATCTTTGCAGTATTCGTCCAACTTATTTGCGCCGTTATCTCCTTTTGTTAGTCTTTTTATTAATTTAGTACCTGGGCCACAGTAATTATATCCTGGTAAGTGTAATTCAAATGGTAAATTATTAATAAGCCAATTGAGAAGACTACTCTCTCCAAAACACATTATAAGACTGATGATTCCGGTTTGAATACTTTAATAAATAGTTATGTGATTCGAGTTTGTTAACGTTATTTTATTTATAATATTACATTCGATTTATCAATACAACTGCTTTCAGCTGAAGACAAACCTAACCATTTTACTAAAACCCTGTTACCTTTTCTTCTAAGAACTTTCTCGACTAGATATATATTGGGATGTTTTGTTTTTTGAAGTTCTTGTGAATAAAATGCTCCTAAAATAGGCAGACCTCTGATAGTGTCTTCAATTAAGTAAGTTATAGGAGTTGTATTTTGTATTTTACGAATTTTAAATATTTCTGTTGACCAGTTGGGAGTATAACCTTTTTCAAATGTACCTTTGTATTTACTGATACGCACATAATCACCTACTTTGTACTTGCTTTTTAAATTATAATTTTTTGGCAACTTTAAATACCTTTCTAATATCAGTTTTTTATTCATATTGTTCACATTAGCAGGGATTTCATTAATAGTGCGATGGTGAGTGTGATTGTATTTGTAAATAACATCATTGAGGGTATTATTTACCCAATTGTAATTGCCCTTTAAACTAAATTCCTTATAGATTTTAGATTTCAATGTTCTGATAAATCGTTCGACTATTGAAGCTTTTTTTGTTGAGAAGGTTGAATAATGGTTAATATGAAACGATTTCATAAGCTTCTGAAATTTGTTATTATAAAATTCTGTTCCATTATCGGTTTGCAGATTTTTAGGAACACGCCCTTTATCCAACAAAGTTTTGAAAGAGTTATACACATCTTCTTTGCTTTTACTTCTCATAGGAAAGGCCCAAGCATATTTCGAAAATGAATCAATAACGGTAAGAATATATCTATAATTTTTATTTTCTTTTGAAATTGATTGCAAATCAATTAAGTCTGCTTGCCACAAGTCATCTATATCTCTCATTACAACATGTCTTCGCGGATAGTTCACCTCGCATTTTTATGAATTTCGTTTACCACGTCAGCTTTACTCATGTTCACAACTCAGTAGGTATGTTTGTCTCGAATTCTGCTATAATACTGAATAAAAAGCATATTATTAGGACTATTTATTATTTAATTACGTCAGCTTCTTTTAACTCTTCGATTATTGATAAAATTTCATTATCATGATTTGTATTACCAGCATCTCGGGAAGCAATTAATAGTTTCAATCTTTCAACCAGTTCGTTAGGATCGTCCCAATATACCAAGTCAGTGCTATTTTTGTATTTCTTTAACGTTGGTAAGCTTCCTCCAAATTTAGTGACAATATTATTGTTTGACGATTCAGAAAACAATGGTTTGATTATTTCACGATATTTTATACCTTTATCGCCTCTTATTTGCCCATTAGGATTGAAATCTCTCTTATGCGCATTTGTATAATGCAACATATCTTTATAGACAAGTTTATCTTTGCTCGATATTTGTTTCAAATCAGGTTTTCTTCGAAGTAAAAGTTCTTTTAAACCAGGGGTTAAATTGAAGCTTTTGTCACCAACTTTAATTAAAATGGTATTATCATTATTTGCACTATCTATTTTAGAAAACGAAACTATTGAATTACCCATTAATATTTTTTTGTTTTCACTCCTTATTCCAAATGGTATGTTTAGGTCATAAATATCATGGATATCACGACCCTCTAATGATATTTCTAAATCATCCGGTAATTCCGTCTGGGGAGGCTTTTTAACGTTCAGTACAGAATTCAGTTCTGGGTCATAGCATTCTTCAAACTTAGTAGATGTGCTAGTATTAATGTCACCTAATTCCACGTCTTCAAAATTAGAGTGTGTATTCTCAAAATTTTGTATTTTTTCTAATGTTTTATTTGAATCAACTAGAGTTTTAAGGGGATCTGTGACAGGTTTTAACATTTTTTCAAGTGATAAGTTCGTAGAGTGTTCCTGGTTTTTCATTTGTTTTATTTTATTCTTTATGGAGTCTACAGACTTCATTAATTCTATTTTAATATTTTTCTCCATGTTATACTTATTAACAAATGTATTGAGCTAAAGAACAAATTATACTGAATTTGATTTGTCATGTTAATTACTAACAGTCAGTCAAATTTAAAAAACATATCAAAGTTCTGTCTGTACCTTCCATTATTTAATGACGATTCTTTATTAATAACTAGAAGATTATAAGGTTTTCTCCAAACAGTTTGACAAATATTTCTAAACTCTTTCCACTGTAAATCAGAAGTAACATGCTCTTCATAAATATGTTTTAAATTCACATCATCTTGTTTGAATATAATAAGAAAATTCACATTGTCACGCAACAGTTGTTTTGGAATTTTGGAATAGGTTTGAGATAAATAGAAACAATCTATTTGTTTATGTCTACCCATACAAAAATAATTGCGAATATTAACTTGATTTTCACACGCAACATCATCAAAAATAAACACAGAATTTGTTAAAGCTTCACTCGGAGAAATTACCTCTTTATCATCGCTAAATTTGTAGAAGTTAATCTGCGAGACTCTTCCTAATACTTCACTCAAGAAACGATACTTTGGTTGAAATGAAGTTTTGGAATAAAGATAAAGATTTTTAAATTTTAGACCATTTTCATGTAACAACAAACTAATCATAACGTTTGTTTTACCACAGTTCGATGGACCGCACATTATACATCGAATCGTATTCGGTAATAAAGGACTATGTCTGATCTGGTGAGAAGTTTCATTTAAATCTATATTATTAATTTTCAAAGATATGGGTTGCTTGATCAACTTCATTTTGACAATTACTGTAACGAATGTCTAACACGCATATTTATAGGTAGCTATAACTTTAACACTAAATTAGATATACATATCATAAAGTATAAATAACAGCATTTAACATGTTTGAACAGGTCTAGAAAGTTAGGAATTTTGTATTCTCGTATTACAATATTATATTTTTAATAATTGATTTAATTTGGTATTGAATATCATACAGATTTAAAATTGCATTCCTTATTTCATTATGCTGTCATAGTCAGCCGAAACAGGACCTGTTGCTAGCAGAGAAATCAAGTTTTATTGGTAAGTACGTTTTTAATGTTATTAGTTATTACAATATTATATTATATTATTATATGAATAATTAGATATCTTACTTTAGTTTTATTTTCAGAATCATGTCATACAGCCCCAGCATTCTCAACATTGGAGGACTTAACAGATTTGTATTTGATAATGTTGATTCTCAAATCCCAAGTCCTTTGGACGAAGTTGACCAGACAGAAATACAAGAGGTTAGTAAATATTATTTTATTCCTCATAGTTAAATTCATATAGTTATGAACTTTTCATTTATATTTTTTATGTTATTATATTGCAGGACAATGCTTTGGCAGAGAATGGTAGACAGTTAAAAAACAAGCCATTTTTTTACTCTCAAGGAAATTATGAATGTTTTGAAAAGCATCGGAACAAATCCTCTGATCAGGTAAGCACTACATAAAATGTATTTATGTTTATAAACATTTATTGTGCGCGTCCACATTATTATATATTTATGTGTGATTTATTTTTTTACAGGTTACTAGCCCATATTTCTCCACTCAAGACGATGGCATAACATACATTGAACCAAACTTTTCTACACAGTCAAAAAAATTGTCACCGTCTAAAAAGCGCCAAAGTTTATTAACGTCATCGGCAAATTCGTACATTGTTCGAAGAAATCGTCCTAAGCAAGGACGTCTTCTAATTAAAATAGATATTCGTGAATTAGATTATGTAGACAAAAAAAAAAAAAACGAGGCTTGCTTAAGTGCACAATATGTGGTTGAGGAGCCTTATGATGATGTAATGGATATCACAGAGACATTAATAAAAAAAATAAGTAAGAAATTGTGTGATACTGAGTAGTCTTAAGATAATGTTTTTATTTAAGTTTAGTTGTATTTCTAAAAATAAATAAATGTTATCTTTTTAAAAATGTGTAATTGTTATGAGTCAATGTTTGTATGCATGGTTTATATTTATGTAAAAATTAAATAAATGTTGTGGCTGAATTTAGTAGCTCAGTACCGAATTGTGGAATACAAACCTCTAAGCAACATCGTGCGTAGGCTATCATGACGGCCATTGTTGACGTTCAAGGCTTTAAAACAGAAGCAAATGAATTTATACTAAAAGAAATAGCTGTATGGTGTAGTAAAAACCTACAAGTGTTTTTAATCAAACCACCATTTCCTTTTTACGATTTGACTAAATCAGAAAGACGGCAGGTTTGCTGGATTGAACGTAACAGAAAAATATACTGGGGTGAAGGATTTATACCTTACTCAAATTATCAATATTTAATTGCAGATGTTTTAAAAGATAAGTGTATTTACGTTAAAGGTCTTGAAAAAATGTTATGGTTGAAGGATATTTTATATACTAATAATTTAATTAATTTAGAAGATAAATGTTGTCCTAATTTGTTATGTTTATATGATCGCTATAAGTGTTCTGAAGATTTGTACAATTGTATTTATCATGACTCAATATGTGCTTTAAAAAATGTTTTGTGTTTAAAAAAATGGTGCATTGATAATAAACTTTTTTTAAATTGATAATATACATTGTTTTATTTTACTTAATAGTTTCCTAGACTCATTAACATATCCATTTATTTTTTAAATTGATAACATGATTACATTGATATTACATGGAGTGAGGAATTCATTAGGTACACACATTCATAATAAAAACTCACTAAAAGTAACGCTACCATTGATCACTAAATAATTGCTAAACTTAAAAAAATATGTTAACTATAACAGTATGGTATTACTGGGCACTCTGAGTTATGAAGAACACATTAATATGAATCGACCTCGATTGTAAAATTGGGGCTTCTGTATCACGCAGCTCGAGCGGCGACGCGAGAGCAAGTGATGCAGAAGCCCCAATTTTACCCTATTCATATAAGTATTTAAGTGACTTGCGCTCAAACCGTTGCTTTTTCTGTTTCGTTGGCCGCTTTTAAATGGTGTCGCTTGTAAAACTTGTTTACTACGCAGTGAAAATAATAGTGTAAAGAGGTTAAACCGTAGTGAAACCGTATCGTGGAGCTCAACCGTGTCAAGAGTTCTTGCGTCAACAATTTATAGAAATGGAAATTTTTTTATAGATACTTTTTACAACTTGAAAAACAAGGATTCATTTCTTTATCTGCATAAGTACCTATCTAGTTTTAAAATGGAATAAAACTCGAAAGGGAACGAATTCAACAAAGAGTACATTTGTGTCTATTTTTATTTACTAACGTGAAGTATGACTGATGAATGATAATGAATGTTTGTGAAACCTGCTCCACAGTATTGCTCTGCAAAGCTATTGCAAAAGGACAACGAATGCATAATAACTCTAGTGCAATACAAAGTAAAGCGAACCCAATATGCTACATAAAAGCAAAACGGAGCGAACGGAAAGTCGATAAAAGTCGGGCGTAAAAACTAGTGCAGCCTGTGAATAAACAACTCGACATGTAACCACAAATTGGAGTACCTACCTTATTTCAATTATTTATTTTGATTAAAAACTGTATTGTAACGGTAAAGATGTTGCCATTACTGTGACAAACTTTTATTGCTCTAGAATAAATGGCAATCTAGATCTAAATGAAGTTTTAGTACTTTAATAACTCCAGGAGTACTTTTTTTATAAGAATTACTTTCTGAATAATATAAGCTGTATTTTTAAACTTTAATAATTTAATAATTATAAAGAGTTCAAAGTATTGTCTTATATTTAAGTTGATTTTATTCGTTCCGTATCATTTTGGTAGCTTTAGAGTAGCATTAAATAAATTAATATTTGTAATATTTTTGTTTAACTATTTTATCTCAAGATTCAATGCTTAAGAACCTTTGAAAAGCTGTGGGACACTCTACAAAACATCATGTTACACTCATACGACCATCAGATATGTTTCCTAACCACTGTCTCATTAATGTGCATTCCTATTGTGTGCATACATATTTCCCTGAGGGGTAAAGAAGAGATTAAGGGTGTATACTGTATATTGTAAGGAACACACTTTTATTTCATTCTGCATGCACTGGTATACATAAAATGCTTCGAGATAAGCTTGAAAACAAATAATATCACCGTAATATAATGACTGCCTCCGTGGTCCAGTGGATAGAGTTTGCATCTTGCTGATCGAGAGGTCCCGAGAGTTTTGCCGAATACTCAGCTCGGAGTCTGGCAATGTGCCCGGTAACGGCAATAGGCTCACTCTATTACGTGGGACCAAAAAAATTCATGGCAAAATCTGGATGTAATATTACACTGCTACCTACCCCTTCGGGGATACAGCCATTAGCCTATAAAAATAATATAATGATTACCGAAATTATATTTTCCAAGAAGCTCATGCCTATGAGTACTTCTACCATAAATATTATAGCTCGCGCTTTCTCTAAATCATTATAAAATATTTACATACATACATACATATACTCACGCCTTTTTCCCGTCGGGGTAGGCAGAGACAACAGAACGCCACTTGCTCCTATCCTTACAAACCTCACGCGCTTCCTCTACACTCATTACTCTTTTCATACATGCTCGCCGGTTGCGGGTACTTCGGACCTTTCCGTTTCTTAGGATGTCTCCAATTTGGTCGAAGAATGTTCCGCCGAGGTCTGCCGCGACCGACTTGCCCACACACATTTGCCTTATATATCTGATTCGTCATTCTTTCTTCACTCATTCGCTCCACGTGTCCAAGCCACCTAAGCATTCCTTTCTCAATCCTTGTCACCACATCTTCTTTCAGTCCACTGCTCTTTCGTATAGTTGCATTCGGAATTCTATCAATCAGTCTTACCCCACACATACTACGCAGTGATCGCATCTCAACTGCGTTAATTCTACTTTCATGCTTTTTCTGCCAAACCCAGCTCTCACTTCCATACATCAACGTGGGGACAAGCACTCCATTGTGAACCGCCAATCGTGCCTCTTTTGGCACCGTCTGACCGTTCATAAACGCCCACAGTGCTCCATTTACACGATTTCCCGCAGTCACTCTCCTTTCAATGTCTCCCTCACATCTTCCGCCCCTTGTAAATACGCTACCAAATATACAAATTCCTTTACTTGCTCTACAATTTCACCACCAATCGTAATATTACACTCAGTCACACTTTCATCTTTTTCAAACACCATCACTTTCGTCTTTCGTGCATTAACTTTCATACCTTTCGCTTTAAAGCTCTTGTTCATGCAGTCCATCATGTCTTGCAACTCATTCGCCAATGAAGCAAGAATGACTTCATCATCGGCATATAAGAGGCACTTAACACGCACTCCTACCATATCGATCCCGCATTCAGTTTCTCTCATATCATTCATGCAGCTATCCATGAATACGTTGAACAACCAGGGCGAGGCTGCACACCCTTGTCTGACACCTTGGGAGATGTCAAACCAGTCCGAATAGGCACCATTGATTCGGACACAGGCTCTAGATAAAATATTTAATAAAATAATTATATAAATATAATACATTAATCCTTAAGATAAATTGCTTATATTTTCGAGAAAACATGGTAAGTCTTTTCTGTGAGATATTTTCAAGAAGGTTTTCTGTCAAGGTAATTTCGTTGCAGCACGAAATCTGGCAATTTGCCAGCTTAACTTAAAGCACATATATTGAAATTTCTGAACAATACTTTTGACGGTAATTTTACGATTGTAAAATATGATTGTTAAGTGACTTTATTGCCATCTGAACAGTAAATGGGAGGCCGGTCAGAAAAATATACACGGCTTACGAGCATCGGAGAATTAAGAAAATACAGGTTTTAAGCAGAGCAGAATGGATAAGTAGAAAATTAAATAGTACGTGCATGAGCATTTCCTGACATTTGGCCGGCTTATTTGGGGATATGGCGTGAGCCCAAAACTATGTTTTTAATTGTTAGATTGTCCTAGCTTAAACGCTTTGTACTCTACGATGTAACTTTAAAGTTTGTAGGTAGTAGACCCTTGCTGATTTAAGTATGTATCTAGTACAAAACAATACAAAACAAGCACTTGCTCAGTAGTTAATATTCATCCATATATATCCAGTATTAGGGAAAAGTGCCAACAATGCTGCTACACTTGTTGAATTCCATCGAGGATACTCCAAGTACCTACGCCTCGCGGTGAGTAGGTATGTTACAACTTTTCATTTATACCGTCATACGTCAAAACGCCTGTTTCCCATCATTTCTATTTTGTTACCAACTGCCAGATTAAACTGCCCATTTGGGTTAATATTGAGGGTACCATTACAATATCCGCTTTGGTGATCATAAAAAAGTAGTCAAAATAAGGACAAGGAGAGCCTTCCTCTATTTCCCACCAGATTAAACATTAGCGAGGCTTTTTCTTTCTGTAATCGATAGATTTTTCCGGTTGAGTTGGCATATTTGTACAAAATTTAATGCATCTCTGCCACTGTAGTTCTGTCACAGAAGACTTTTACAGTTTCCAAACTATTTGAGAGCCTTAAAGCAGCCATTCTACAGTTCCCAGTAATGGTATGAGTTGCATCAGAGCGTTGCCGTCGCGTCATCGAAATGGCCTAATGCCTGTACAAACCAGCTAAATTTCACTCTGCTGGTTCTAATATTAGTACTCCTTTAAGATTTTATGCCTCCAAGATTTTTGCTGACAGTACAATTCACCACTTTACCTGCTACATTTATGTATATAGGAAGGTCTGATACGCGATGTATTAGCTATATACCCACAAGGACTCTACATGCAGTTGATTAAACAGCGCTGTTCCTTATACTTACGAGGCATGGGGCAGGCTGTACTCTTGTAGGCGCGGTACAAGACAAGATGAGATTATTACACTGCCTTTACAACAAATACTGTTTATCTCGAGGAAATCAGGGCACTCGCTGAAGATGACAGTTGTATAAAATAATAGGCTTATGTGAGATAAACTTAATGCAAAGATGATTTATTTAGATTTAGCTTATTCCGTAGTAAATTTCATAGACTAGGTTTCGATAGCTGACTGATGCGTCTTTAGTTTCGGTCTTCTTCTTTTCGAACGAAACGTTTATATTTAGACCTTTCGTAATGTTTCAAGTGCTGAGTATAGGGTTATGTCTGCGATTCACTTGGTGTTAATTTCAATTAAATTCATTTCATTTTAACCTTAAAATTATTTTAATGATGGCGATACCAATATTATACAGGGTGTAAAAAGACCCTTAACGAAAACTGAAACCCCATATTGTACCAATCATTACGAACATTTTTTACTTCGGCACCATATCTGGGAAATTACTGGTTCAGGAGATATTGGGGCTCAAAGTGACGGCATTTTTTTATAATTATTCCAAAATCGTGTTGTGAATGATAAATGTAAACTTTCTTCCAAATAAACTGTCTAGAGTTTGGACTAAGATTGGGTAGTTTGCAGACAGTAGAAGCGATTAATTCATCCAGTCTTAGCCCAAGGCAAAGCATCTAAACACTATTACTGTGATTGCACAGTGAATTCAAGTAATAGGTAGGTACATGAAAATTTTACCTTTTTGGAAGCGCATGTAGGCGTATATAGGCGCGTTGGCACACGCACATCTCGTACGAGCGTTGACGTGCTTCTAAGCTCGTATAAGCTAGAGCCGTCAGAGTCCATTTTGACACTGACACGACGTCACTACCATTTCGAAATATGCCCTATGGTATTATTTTCGCGTTGTATGACTTGGCATGATGTACAAAACGAGTAGACTTCGCATGGTTATGGGTCTTGTGACACCCTGTAGGTTTATTTAAATTGCCACATTATCTCATAGTTATGCCTGGGATTATTTTTCTCACCAAATTTTATAAAGCTATCTTTTATAATGGGATAAACTTACTCTGTTTGTTAACAAATTTTGTATAAGTGAGTTGAACAGATTAATAAGTATAGAATAGGATATATTACTGTACATCAGCCATGTGTAAAAGCAGTTTGATTGAAAAGTTTAGTATATAATAATATGTAATAGTACACAGGCTTGATGTCAGCGTCATCGTCGAGTGACAACTGGCATAAATAAATAATGCAAAATATACATAACTTTCTCTCATATAATATTTGTATCTAATGGATTTCGTTATTCTAAGGAAATCTTTTTGGATGCTGTATATATGAGAGTTTTTTGAGATTATGGTACGGCAAGGTGTCGTTTTTATATACAAAAAACATACATCAAGATTAATTTATATAGATCATAAAATCAATAGACGAATATGCATTTAAAATATAATAAATTTTAAATCTTTCGAGACTTTGAATACTAGCTAATTTTGCTCTGTTCAGTCTAACCTCACTCTCAATAAAAAGAAAACTTGTTGGTCCGCACAACAGTGATTGATTGGCGCCATTGACAGTTATTAATTAGATGACAGTTGGAGCAGCAGTTTAATCACCGAACCCTTTCTTAATTGACGAAGTTTGGGCCGCTCACCCCTCTAGACTGTAAAAAGCGCAGTGAAAGCAAATCATTTAGAAAAATATTTGTTTTCCTTGACCTTTTATCCATGGAGATTCTCCATTTTCTACTAATTTATTAAACTCCATCTATTATCAATTTGAAGAAAAACAATGCGTGGTAATATAAATACTAATATTATTTTATAATTTCCTAATCGCTTATTTTTTGGAAAAGAAAGCTCCAACAACTTTTGCCAAGCTAACACCAGCAATATCTCAATATTATTTAAGAATATATTAATTAAACTAAAACGTTTTACTGCATCATCAAGCTCAGTTAGACATAGAGTGGGTATTTGTCTAAAGTGGCTTCCATGTAATAACAATAGTGCATCGTCAACTGACTTTATTGGCGCCGAACGCAATATATTCTGCTCCCACTTTCATGCCATTACTGAGACAAGATTCAACATTATATAAGTAATGCATGCAAGTGCTGCCCCCTCCAAATATCGCGCCATCAAACGGCTAATCGCTTTGAGATATTCACGTTAGTACCAGTCAGATGAAAATTAACATACTCTATTATATCTATTAGAAATGTGCTGTACTAGACATGTTTTGTTATTTTGTGTTCATAGAGAAGAGATAGGTCTGGTCACAGTGGTCACTCATCGTTAGAAATGCATGCGTATTGTTACTCTTACTAGTACCACAGTCAAATAATCCATACAGTCGTTCGACGAACGCGTCTAGACGGGTCAATCGTGCGGGGGCCAAGAGGTGAGACGCGGGAAGAGCCGTACCTAGTTACGTATATCGCCTTAGTTCGTAACTAGGTACAGGTTTTTGGGGGCTGGCACGTGCTTGTTTTTTGTTCATTACTTGTTTATTTGCTTATGAATAATAATTAAGATGGTGCATACGACTTGTCTTGTGTGAGACATTGAAATTCTTTATGCTGTTTAAAGATTTAAATAAATAAGGATTTAAAAAATCTGCGATTTCTTCAATTTACTTCTACCAAAAAAGAAAATTTCATTATATATAATTATTTATATTATTTTGAACTGTATGTACCTATAACCACTTAAAATAATGTGCACTTCTACTAATCTACTAACTTTTTACAATATCTCATGTCTGGCCAAATCACAGAATAAAGTAGCAATTATTGTACTAATATTCGATTCTGGTGTGATTTTAATTTCATTCAATAAGTACCTAGTACCTTCGCATTAGGTAAGTACCTATCACATATTATTATGTACCTTGGTAACGGCGCATCCTAGCGAAAAAAATCCAAAAATAACCATATTTTTGGCCCCCTTTTATAAACCCCACACATGTTCTCCGTAATCTCATAGCCCGGTCACCCATCCATAAAATTACCGTGATGTCTATTGCTTTACCTTAACGTAGTTTGCACGAAAAAAATCTGCAAAATACTTAATATCGATAACATACTTGGGCTCTGCAAGCTGATCCCAAGGTTACCCATCCATTAAACCACCGCTATGTCAATCGCTTTATTTTAACTTGGTTTGTACGAAAAATGCTTTATATTCTTAACCGCCTCCCACGACACCTGCGGGATGAAATAGGTGCTGACTGACACTTTGTATGCAAATCTGTCACCGCACGAAAAATGCAACGTGTTTTATAATAATTATTTATCGTTAATTATTGTAATATAATAAACTAGCTGTTTCTCACGGTTTCACCCGCGACCTGAGGGAACTTCTTCGCGTACCCGGTTAATTTTTAGCCTAAGTTACTCCTTGGTACATCATCAGGCCAGTGAGGGTACCGTCAAAATAGATCCAGCCGTTCCAGAGATTAGCGAGAACAAACAGACAGACAGACAAAAATTGTAAAAATGTCATTTCGGTGTATGTACCGTGTAAACATCTATATGCATTTAGTAAAAAGCGGTTATTTTAATATTACAAACAGACACTCCAATTTTATTTATATGTATAGATAAGTGATTTACACTATATTATTCATGTAGTGTAATGCAATTGTAATATTTTTCTAAAATAAATAGTCGGCGTTTGAAAAAGTAGGTATTGTTTACATGTGGCAGCCCTAGCCTCCTTACCCTTGTCTAGACGTTGTCGGCTTTTTCTACGAGATCAAAGGCGTCAAACTACTGTATGTCTTTATACTGTGCTAGTACCATGAACTAACAACTAGGCTTTTGTAAAATGAAAACATTTCCTCATTGATTTGATGCATGCTTGACAATTGTGTCTAATATACATGATTTAAAATGTTGAATGTAAAAAATGGCAATTATACCAAGTAAGTATATATATGCATAGTATACCAAGATAGTTATACCACATGCCTTGCACAAAGTAAGGTACTAAACAAATCGATGTAATAAGTCTCCAATACTAAAAAACGATTTAGAGTTTTACTTACCTAAACATTAATTTATGTGTAGCTTACTGAAACGAAAATTGCCTATATTAATTGATAATAATCATAGATATGCTTTAAAAACATTTTGAACCAGTTCATGATATTGTACACACCCTTAACAATATTGCCATCACGGCAACTTAATCTTTCGCACATTGAACATTGATAGTTATAACGTTTGTTAATCAATTCCAGGTTCGATCCACTGCGCTCTCTCACGCTAGCATGGTGTACCATGCGCAGCCTCCCATTAGCGGCCGTAACTCTCAGCCGATAGTTCCAACTTGTTAAGCCATTACTCCACTTACTGCGAAGGCCCATACTGTACCCACGGAGGTATAGGTACTAGAAGTGCTGAGACACTATAGGTAGGCGCGTGTGCAGACTTGCAGGCACTGTGGCAATTCTTAATAAAATATGTTTTAGAAAAACAACCATATGGTTTAATAATGCCCTTGCACTGCCTTTGTGGCTTTTAATTTAAATATAGACACACGTTACTAATAATTTACAATTATACAACTGACGTACTATTATTAACTTCACTAGAAAAGTTTGTGGTTTGTGTCATGCGCCGCTTAAACAAATACCTCCAAGGTACTTCTGATTAAATTCGTTGCGGAAAAACAGTTTAACGTCCCCGGGACTTCACGAGTGTCAAAACTCGTTGTCATCAATGGCCACTGCTGCTGAACCTGGCTACGCAGGTGACACAGTCGTGGGAATGAGAGTCTCATAAAAAATGCAGTACAACTTGGTGTAAAAGTAAAAATATTCTATTTAAAATGAGCAATTTATTTTAAGTCAAATTGTCACGGATCCTTAGGTGTCAATTAATTAATACACGCATCGTTAAAGATAACGTCCAGTCAACATTGATTTTCACAGCCTTTTACAGCGAGTCATTATCAAAATATCAAAGCTGAAACTACTCAATTCTATGAAACACCACCATTATTGCTTTAGTTGGAACAAGAAGAGTCAAAGAACATAAATTGACACTAAAACTCGCTTAACTGTGTCTAATATACATAACAAAGAGGGCAGGGAAGCTGTAATCGTGCGAAATCTCACTAATCTGCATACATTCGGCTTTCGTGCAATATTAAACGGATATAGTGTAGTACGGGGCGACACCTCAATTATTATACGGCTAAGAAGGAATTATAGTTTGTCGTGAGTTTATTGCGACACCCTTGAGGTAAGAAAATGGTTGTGTAAAGCCTGCGTTTTGCTTGCGAATTCTTTGAGACGCTTGTTGGAATAGCATGTTTTCTCACGTTAGAGGTAATTGTATTGAATTCTTATAAAATTACGTGTGATTCACAAATTGTTGTTTCATGTCTGGGTTGGTGTCTGAATGGTGTGTAAAGTCCCCTGTACTATAATGTTTTCGCCATGTTTGAGCCGTGTGTTTAAAGATAAACGAATGCTTTAGAGTCCCATCTATGAATGTAAATTAATTGATAACGAGTCAAAATATATGTGGGGTTGTTACAAATCGCTTTTTAGTATGTCGTCTTATCACAATAACAATATTCACTAGTGTATACGTTTACTACTACTATACGGTATACAATTACATATCTGTAAGATCTTAATCCGATAACTTAACAGCTCACTAGTGCTCTTTTTGTGATGGAACTAATAGTTAACCGTGAAGCGCTTGCCACTTAAATGCCACAACCCAAAGATAGGTTTCAAATATTCGAGCAATTTGTATTGGAATGAGGAAATTTACTTTAGGTACCCTTTAATAGATAATTCAATCTGTTGGTGTAATGGTTAGTGGCAAACTAAGCCGGAGTACGTGGGTTTGATTTCTGCCCAGGACAAATATTTATGATCTCGTTGGTTTATGCCGAGTCTGGGTGTAATTTATCTATAATGGTTATTTATAATAATATAAGAATGGTTTAGAACATTAGTTAGAATATTATTTAGAACATAGGTTGTCTGATAGCCATAGTATAAGTTCTGCCCAGTTTATCATCGTACGGTTGTGTGTCAAGTGTACCAAGTATCAAACTACTATTATTTTGAATATGACAATTAATATGGCAATAAGCTCGCCCCCTATTACGTGGGACCTAAAAATTAATGGCGAAATGCGGGTGTAATATTTACACCTCTGCCTACCCCTTCAAGGATACAGGCGAGAGACTATAAATAAATAAAAAATAACAATATAAACTGCTGTTGAACGCACAATACTACTCCATACACACTTGTTTACTTTCCAATAATTTCTCCATCAGGACAGAATAAATATAAACTACAGTGTTTCCTTTCTATTATACACCGACTAAGTAATTGCGGCGGCGTCGGCTGAATACAGATCGCCTGTGCCCCTTTTATTTAATGCTCTTATGGTATTAAACTGGTATTGGCCACATTTTTTGTATTTCTTTCAAAGCCTTTACGTGCTCCGGTTGTAGACAAACTAAATTTTCCACAATAATATTGATACAATTTTCATATATTGTTATTTTTATATGAAAACTATTTGAGGCTAAGTATCTAGCTGAAATAGAATTTAAGTATAATATTACATTGTTGTTATAAAGACATTGTTATGTCTCAGAAAGTGTACTTTTGATAATATATATTGTTTTAGTGTTTTTTGTCTGCAAAAGATAATAGATACCTAATATAATGGCTACGTACTATGTACCACCGTATTTCTTTTATCTATTTTCTCGGAAAGGCTAAACATTTCTAATCCTATTTTTATGTCTTTGAAGGGCGAGCACGACAGAAGTATATCATATTATCTTGCTTATTAAAAATAATTTGGTGTATAACAATATAAGTTGTTAGAAGCTTATTCGTTACTAGACTTCGGCCACGGCTCCGCCTGCGTGGGAATATTTTCCTCCTTAGGGTAGAAAGATTGCCTCGTTGGTCTCGAGACATAAATGTGCGCGGGGGATTGGGAGGTCTCGGGTTCGATTCCCGGGCCGGTCAAAGTGTTATTGGGTTTTTCCGTTAGGAAATTTGCAGAAGCAGCACGGAGTCTGGTAATGTGCCCGGTATGGCAATAGGCTCACCCCCTATTACGTGGCACCTAAAAATTTCTGGTGAAATGTGGGTGTAATATTACACCTCTGCCTACCTCTTCGGGGATACAGGCGTGAGTCTCTCCAAGAGAAATACGATTTCAAATTCAAGCTTCCTTCGACCAATATTTGTGACTGTGCCTTGTCAGCCAGTCAGTAACGCAAGCATTTAATATATACAGAACTAGAGGACGCCAGCGGCTACGCCTGCATTTTTTTTTAATTTACCCGTTTTGGCCGATCCCGTGGGAATTTCGGGAAATCCCTTCTTAGTGCACCCCTACAGTTCCCAAGGAACATACATGCCAAATTTCAGCTTCCTGCGCCCAATAGTTTCGGCTGTAGCGTGTCTGTCAGTCAGTCAGTAACGCAAGGATTTTATATATAAAGATTATAATTCAGTTTTATAGGTTATATGTCTCTACTAAATCATATTTTTTATCCATAGCACATGCAAAGATATTCATTGTATTTTACAATGAAAATCTTTGCATGTGTTTGCCGAATAAAATCAATCAATCAATCAAATGTTTTATTGCGGAAACAGTGGTTACAGGGTGTTGTTACAGCTACATAGCCTATGAGGATATAGAATCATACTGCTCGGCCGTGTAAGGCGTACAATATCATTATAATAAATTTACAAACAAAATTTAAAAATTATGTATTAAATGAATCATTCATTTCGATTATACAAGATAAATAATTAGGTACAATAAAATGAAATATTGGCTCAATTGACGACAGAGCACTATAAAATGAAAGCATACATACATACATATACACACGCCATTTTCCCGTCGGGGTAGGCAGAGACAACGGAACGCCACTTGCCTCTATTCTTACAGACCTCACGCACTTCCTCTACACTCATTACTCTTTTCATACATGCTCGCCGGTTTCGGGTACTTCAGACCTTGCCGTTTTTTAAGACGTCCCCAATTTGGTCGAGGAATGTCCGACGAGGTCTGCCGCGACCGACTTGCCCACACTCACTTGCCTTATAGATCCGGTTCGTCATTCTTTCTTCACTCATTCGCTCCACGTGTCCAAACCACTTCAGCATTCCTTTCTCAATCCTACTCACGACATCTTCTTTCAGACCACTGTTCTCTCGTATAGTTACATTCGGAATTCTATCAATCAGTCTCACACCACACATACACACCACCACACGTACTTTCATGCTTTTTCTGCCATACCCAACTCTCACATCCATACATCAACGTGGGGACAAGCACTCAATTGTGAACCGCCAAACATTGTGTTCGTTGGATAAAGCTGAATTTAGCCAAACACATGTATTTGAATCTGTGCAGTTTAGTTTAGTTACATAGTTATTTATACGAATGGCTTGTTGGTTTAGTGACGAGTGACTCCCATTGCTATTGAAATCGAGCCTTCGATTTTCACCTACAGAAAAAAATGTGCGGAACACTATCATTTGTTGTTTGTATGTAATATCTCCGCGACCAAGCTCGGTGCAAGACGAGCGAAACGTCGGAAACAAATAGGTATTTATACCTTAAATACGTTAAGTTAACGCGATTAAGACCCGCTAAATTATTTTGTATGATGTATACAAATCGCGAAAGTTTAAAATCGATTGTATGTAATTTGTGTATGAATTGCATGCATTTAATAATGTACATATTATATAGGTATGTTTATCAGTTATTTAATTGTAATAGTACAAGCTCTAACTAGTTAGGATCAGACAACAATGTGTAAATGGTTGAAATAAAAGATTCATAGCGTTGCCGGCAAATCGTATTAATATTGCTTTCATATTCCTCACGCCTGTTTCCCATGGGGGTAGGCAGAGACTACGGAATGCCATTTGCAACGATCCTGACACATCTTTGTTGCTTCATTCACTCCCATGAAATTTGTCAGTGTTAATTTCATATATTATTTGGTCAGTATTTCCTTACGTTATTTTTGCCATGTAGGTAGCAGTAAATATGGTTTACATTCATTTTTAAATTAATGGATTCTCGTCGAGACACGAAGTCATTAAATAACAGTATTTACGGTCGACCCACGTTTAAAAGTAACGGTATCCAATCACCACTCACTCGCTTCGTAGAAATAAAAATTGTCGGAACGTTGGAAAAGCAAATCGTGTGAGGAAGGAGGGCAGTCCCTCAGCGAAAGAGCGAATCATTACAACACCGAGTCCGTATATTGTAAGCGATCGACATCACTCTCCAAGCGCGGCTGTAATTTTCCAGCGTCTGCCATTTTTGTTGAGTCATGCAAAATTTTTTATTTCCTACTTTGTGCGTCTGAACATCTATATATGTAGGTTATGCTTAGGTCCTTTTACATTGTACAAGAATAACTTAAAATGTTATTGTTTATAACTGATGAACACTTAAACTGATGACATATATGAACCTTTACTACATTACCGATTTTTTTGGAAACAGTGATTGACAACCCTTACAATAAACTCATCATGATCATCATATCAGCCGAAAGACGACCGCTGCTTTACACAAGCCTCCCTCAAGGCCATCCACATGGATCGAGCTTGAGCCATCCATATCCATCCGCTGGCCGCGATCTCAACAAGATATTATAATGTATTTCCTTTTCACTTAAATAACCGACATTCCATTTTTTAACTACCTCATCTCATTTGAATATTTGTACTGATTACGCCAAACTTTTCATGTCGATCGGACCTCTCACTCGCACTTCATGACGTCACAACACAGAAAAATAACTTCACACTCTCATAAAACCTTTTATGGCGAATAATAGGAATTGTTTATGTGAACGATTCTCTTTGCCTTGCAAAAATGTGTTTGTTGTATCGATAAAAGATCCAGTTCACAAACAAGCTTATTTGTTTTGCAAATATTTGATGGAAAACCACGTGAATGCTGTTGACTGACTGACTGACTTGGCTCGCGGGGGTGGGTAGTGTGGGTACACTTTATATTTCCGCACGCAAACATTGACTTTATTATGGCTTTAATATAGTTGTGTGTTGAGACAAGATATTTACATTGTGTATGTGTAGTTCAGATTTGTTTGACTTTTTATGTTCCAAGATATCTACGCGTGTAAATCTTCAAAGGTTACCGTTAAACTAAGCAGATAAACATAATTGTTAGTAATACACCTTTTATTATAATACTATACCATCCTTGGTTCTAAACTATTTTAAAGCTAGGCAAGGGCAACTCTGTCACTATGAGAAGACTCTGGCTGTAAGAAATATTTCTTATACTAGAAAAGTTATATATTTCAATTTAGATTAACAGTAATGTTTAGTTTAAATCTCGCAAATTTTACTTGAAATTGTATGATTACCAGACGATATTGAGGATAATTATATATTATATGTAATACGAGAGAATGCTAGCAGGCACGCCCGAGCATATTTTTTAAATTAATGTTTGATCTCGGTTCTGTGCGAATTTCGGAAAATCCCTTCTTAGTGCACCTCTACACTTTCCAAGGGACATACATGTCTATTTTCAGCTTCTTGCGGCTTGCATTCAGTCAGTAACACAAGAAACTTATATACAGGTACAGGTTTATAAATTTAAAATGGTGGTCGAGAAATCCTTGTACGAGCTCCAAAGTTTAGTGGTAATTGAAATTAATTAATTTCATGGTAAACAAAAGTATATTACTATAAACCTTCGAGGAATATGTTTGATTTTGTTTAAACGTTGCGGTTTCAATATAAAGTTATAGAGAAAAGGCCATTAAATAAAGTGCATGAAAATCCAAATATAAATATTACATACATACATACATACATAGACTCACGCCTGCTTCCCCGAAGGGGTAGGCAGAGGCATATTAAACGCCCACTTTTCGCCAGTGTTTTGATCCCACGTAATAGGTGGCGAGCCTATTGCCGCTTATCGGGATATTTTGTTTACCAGAGCCTCGTTCGTTGATCGGCAGGTGCACCACTTGGAGGTGAGGTTGGCTTGGGACCCTAAGATCTTGGTGGGAACCCTATGCCCTATATAAATATTTACGAAAATAAATCGATTCCTGTAATGTGTAAAGCAATCAAAACATCAGGCTATACTGAAAAATGAAATCCCAGAACTTTCATTTGTTGAAATATTTTCACTGTAAAACCAAAATAAACCACAAAAAAATCGAGCGATACTGGTCAACTTATCAGTTCTGTATATAAACTGTCCCACTGCTAGGCACGTGCTCTTTTTCATTATGAGAAGGGTAAGGCCATAGTCCCTCACGATGTCCAAGTCCGGTTTGCCAGACTTTACATGTCTCTTAAGAACTTTATGAAACACTCTCAGCCTCGCAAATTTCTCTCTCAATGTTTACCTCCATCATTTAGCAAGCGATATTTATCTAATTGATGTGTATATAACTATGAAACGTTAGTGGTGCAAGCCGTCATAAAGATCCGAAATCCTCTACATATGTAGCAGTCAGTTGGTCTCTCTACTAGACTATCGCTGCCTTCAACATTTACCTCAAAGAATGATCGCGAGTACCCTCAATGTAGTAATTATCACGTCTTCTTGCCTAATTGAATTAATTAAACAATGATAAAGCCAACGGCCCGAAGAGATATAAAATAAAAGTGAGCAACGGCTAAGGATGAGCGTACATTGATAGGCGACGCGACAAATGCTCTAGGCCATATTTTGCTTTTACTACTGACACAAATCTCACGTATATTCTCCTACTTACACAATGCCTGCTAAACAT
This sequence comes from Euclidia mi, assembly GCA_944739405.2. Classification (NCBI taxonomy): domain Eukaryota; kingdom Metazoa; phylum Arthropoda; class Insecta; order Lepidoptera; family Erebidae; genus Euclidia; species Euclidia mi. The sequence goes on from OX123201.2 coordinate 1,967,002, forward strand.
GCATTTCATGTATCAGAAATGACTTCTGTTGTATCAGTATAAATACATGTTAAGGCACATGACATGTTATCAAAAGACAGGTGAAGGCGAGTGTTAAAGAAATAAAGAGAGAATGTAACGTTTCTTAGTGTAGCGACTATTAGGTTAATTGCTTAACATACAAAGAGATTCGGGTTGACACAATAATCATCATCATATAATCAGTCTACAGTAGTCCACTGTTGGACATGTCTCTCCAATAGCACGCCACTGTGCTTTAATTTCGGCTCCATAATGATAGCTGATACTAAACTTATTATCAATAAAAAAATACGCCATTAAAAGCACTTTTATGTTTATTTTTGTTAATATTAAATGTAAGGCTTGTATGGCTGTATGTTAATTTTCAGATTGTTCCCAAATGAGATTCAATTAACTGAGCTATCATAACGGAATGAAATTAAGACTGAATATTATGTAAAAGTGGGCTTAAGAGAGGCTTTTTTTGCTTTTACAATTTAATATCGTATGTCATGAATATGCAATGTATAAATATTTGTACTGTACATGTTGCTATGTTAAAAATATTCACAATATTATGTCAATCCTAAAGATGATATTACGTAAGCTTTATTAGCCAGTATGTTAGCTTTATCATTGAGTATTATTCACATATTTTAACGATATAAAACTAAACTACATTTGAAACTTTACTATTTAAAACTTCGACGTCCTTTATCTACTACTTTCAAAATCTCTAATAAATAGAGAGACTTCAAAGATCTTGGTATTTGTATTGTTGTATAGACCAGTGATTCAATTTGTAGTACTTAATATATACACATAATTATGACGTATTTATTTAAGCGACTACCTCACCGTTAAAGAAACAACACTTTGTGTGATCCACAAATTGTTGTTTCGAACCTTCAGAGAACACCTTTTGTTTCGATCCCAGTCGCTGATTGAATGTTTGTAAAGTTTTCTGAGACAAATTATGTATACCTATAACAGTAATATCTTAAAATAAACCATATTAAACTATTAATAAAGATATTTGACTTTAAAGGTAGTAGAGCCTTGCTGATTTCAGCATGAATGGGCCAGCTCAACCGGGGAAGTACTACCCTATCACAGAAAATCAACGCAAAGTAACAGTAGCTAAACTGTTGCGTTTCGTTCGGTGAGTGAGAGTGCCGGAAGCCCTATCCCCTATTCCTTCTCCCTCATCCCACTCCTCATCCTATCCCCTTTTCCCAACCCAAAGGGGCGGCAACGCACTTCTGACTCCTGTGGTGATGCTTGTGCACATGGGCGGCGGTAATTGCTTACCATCAAGCAATCCGTCTGCTCGTTTGCCGCCTATTACCATAAAAAAGACATACGTATATTTTTGCCTTGTTTATTCTCCAATCGTGCCCAACACAAACAAAATAGGGTATGCACTCAATTGATTTATCCAATAACGGTCTTAAAATTCCATGAACACTACGATCGCGGTCCCCAAGAAATACGCACAAGCCCTAAGCGCAGTGGTTATAGGACAATATGACGCTATGGCGCGCGCAATAACAAGGTTTAAGACTACGTCGAGGGTTAACAGAAGTGTGCTCGGTGCGTTATGTAGTGGATAGTAGGTTCATTCTGCGTTTATTATGATATCGAGTTTGAAGAGCCTGTGACAATGGACACAGGATGTTATTAGTGCGGCTTCATAGTCTAGCATAAGCAATTATGGATGGATGAGCAATCATAAAATTCACACCCTTTCAGGCCTCATTGAGCACATAGAAAATTCCTTCTTGGCTGCCCTGTGCTGCCCTCCAAAATCCTTTCGGTACTAATATAAACTAACGAATATTATTATCCCTTTTAGAGAGCACTTTTCTGATTTTTCCGAGATATAATCTTTCGTGTGTATATTTAGTAGGTCTAAGAATAGGTCGCTGGCAAATTTTATAACCCAAGTCACAGACAAGTTTTTAAAATTGTTTGGCCATTTTATGTGAGTTTAATTGTTTTGGTAATTATACGTGACAAAAAAGCTACATTTAACCCATAATCATTTGAAAGTGTTCTATGCAATTTAATAATACTAAAATAAAGCCTGGTGTTTAATCGGAAAACACACAACGCTAGTAGATGATGATAATGAGGTCTACTCTTTATAACGATACAAGATTACTGTTATCAGCTGTCGGCCAATTGAGCAGTCAGTGATTTAGAACAAACTTATTGTTTTACTCCGACAATCGTTTTCGATCATGGAGATATTTCTACTTAGATTGCACACCAATTATTTAAAAATGTATTTGAAACGTAAATAAACGTTTCACAATTCTATTTAGACTGACTATTCTTGTGTGTAAACAATTTAAAGATATTACTTGCGTCTCAAAATTATATTTAGGTTAATTTTTGTTGTGAGTAGGAATTTCAATTCCTGAAAATGGAATCTCACGTTCCTGTTGGATCGTTCTGCTCTTATTAATTAAATCGGATTTTTGGGATCTTTGAAATTATTTTATTTACAAACTTATCGTGTCGATGACAACATGTTAGATGGTTTTCGCCCAAAAGTCGGCCATTCGAATGGCGTTTGACCTTCTTCCAAATAAGTTGTCAATCGTCATAACTCTGGGCTCACGGGGCACGTTAGTAATGGTATTAAGTGTTAAACAGAGGTATTAAGGCTCATCGTCTGTGGAGACGTCTTTGTAAATTATTTTACAATATACACATTTTCATCACTCACTTTAAGCAATAACTTTATGTCAATAACTTATTGACAGCAATACTCCGCTACCGTAGGCCAACGGTAACCGGGTAAAGTGTAAAAAAATCCACATTTTACGGGCAGGACCGTGGGTAGTAACTAGTATTGAATAACTCTTGAGGATGTTTTCCGTCAATATTAAGCGGTACCCGTGTTGAAGCCAAAGTTCCGCGCATTATTCCGGCCGGGTGGACACCGACTCTAAATTAAATAACTTTGTTCATACATATTTATCTAAGCGCGACACCCATTATGCATCCGAGGTGAGAAGGGAACTAATAAAATAGTTCTGTTCAAGGGGACTGATGTTTTTAGTTTGGGCCCTTGCGGTAAATACCAACGAGGCAAGACATTTGCATAAACCTAAATATATTGCGTTAGGCGGAAAATTTGCTTCAACAGTGATTTGGGACCCGAATCGTACCTAAATATTTCAACAACGTTGTACCTGCATTTACACACGCTTTGTCTTAAATAAATCCAAGGCATTTTTTTTTCAATTATCTATCTATCTATCATCAAGCCTGTCTCCCATTGGGGTAGGCAGAGACTATGGAATGCCAAATGCTCCGGCTCAAACACACCTCTTTCGCTTCCTCGACATTCAATAACCTCATCATACATGCTCGCCGGTTATGGGTACTTTTGATTTCGCCCTTTTTTGGTACGTCACCTATTTGGTCGGGGCACGTCCGTCTTGGACGTCCCCTACCGAAATCTCCATTCATTCTTACACGATACACTTCTTTCGTATTTATTCTTTCATCCATCCGTTTCAAATGTTCAAACCAACGCAACATTCCTTTTTCAATTTTTATCACTACATCTTCTTTTAGACCAGACTTCTTTCGTATCACACTTTTTCAATTAAATTAGTAATAAGACATAAATATTTTGTCATCCTTCATTATCATATTATTAGATTTAACCCCGTTACGATTCGAGACCCTTGCCTTGGAGCCATTTGTTTGCATTTTTATCAACATACGTCTAAAGAAAAATGTTTGATATTAGTTCGTATATAAGCAATTATATACAGGGTTTTACATGAACAGCCCATCAAGTGGGTGATCTGTTGCATTATCCCACCCACCTCTGGGCCATCAGATGCTCTATATTCGATCTTTCTTTCTTTTTCGTGGTAGTATGTGGCCAACTCTGGTGACGAAGTTTTCAGACTATCCGAAGCCCTCCGACATGCTCTACCGATTCTTGTCCAAGACAAAAATCGAGAGCGACAGCTTTACCTGCCCGCTGAAGCATGGCAGCGCTGTGATGTAAAAACCACAAGCGGGCACCCATCAAAGTGGCGACCTGAGCAGGCGTTGCAAAACTTTGCCAACCTATTAACAATGGCAAGCCAAGTTTCGTTATGAGTGCAACTGCTATAAGCAAGGTGACTAACAGTTATATCTTTTATTTGAAATGCCTTAATTCTGAATGGCATTTCTTAAAATTGTGTAAACAAGACATATTGTATCAGCAAATAACAGAGCTTGCTGTACGCGACGTTGCATTACATTATGGTCCAACTTGGCGAAATTCGGCTGAGTGCGGCGAAACTTGCTTTATGTATCATTTCTATTGTTTGTGTATTTTCTTAGTTTCGCAGTTTGTTTACATTATGTTTTCAGCGCCGTAATCCGGCCTGCTTTCAGCATATAAATGACGAGATTGCCTTGTTTCACTATGTATTTAGGGATTTTTCTGTTTGCAACATTAACAGTTAATGCACAAATATCGTATGCAGTTGGGTTAATGTTCGCGTGCATGGTTTGTGCATATTATGCAAATTAACGTAATGGATTTTTATTGTAGTGCTGCATATTAATCCTCTTTATTTAGTTTTGTGTTTGTATATATATCACTACTAGAATTTGAGTGGTTATAGCGATGCGATGGTTATGGCGCAACCGGGACAGCACTAGGGTTATGATGATTTACAAGTGATGAGGGTGTAACGGTTGCAGCTCTTTACAACATTGTCGATTATACAAAATCTGTCAACTTAAACCTAGTTCTACGTTCTTACATTGCGGTGGCTTAGTCTTACAGTTGCAATGTCAAGGGCGTAGAGCCAAATCACAAAGTGACCTAACTAAATAAATTATTTCAACTTAGACTTAGATCAATTAAGGTGTGTGGGTGTGTGGCCTCTGCCTACCCCTTCGGGGATAAAAGGCGTGAAGTTATATTATTTATGTGTGTTTATATCCATTGTCTAGTACCCATAGTACAAGATTTGCTTAATTTGAAACTGAGTTATGTGTGTATGTGGTATAATTATAGATGTGAAGCTGGTTACTAACATTTCTAGCTTAGGGGCTAGAAACGGCTTATTTGGCTCATTATCATTCCTAGCGATAACTAGCGGCCCGAAACGGCTCATTACATTTCATTTCATTCACATGATTTAGTTAGTTGTTTTTGTTGTTTCTCTTGATTTATTTACTAAAGGATACATTGAACGTAAATAAACATAAACAATGACATTTGCATCTTTATTAAGTGTTAAAACTCAAAATTCTCATACAAAATGTGACACAGCAGTGGAATAGGACTATTTTAATAATTTATTTGAAGAAATGTTTTAGAAATAGGTATTTAGCCATAAAATAAGTGTGAAAAATAAGTAAGTACCTACGCGCACACCCCTCCCGCATCTATCCTGCTGTGCGACACGAGATTTCCGTTTTTTGCTACTTAAAAACAGGACAAACAAACACATATCGCGACAAAAGCTTGCCTATGTTATTATTATTTACCTTTGTTATTGTATAAGCTATCCTACTAATAAATTGCATCAAAATCCGTTAAGTGGTTTTAGCGTGTTAGCGGGACAAACAAAGGCACTGTTGCATTTATAATAAATATTTAATAGTTGACTGCACCCGTGGCAGCTGCCGCCGCCCGGCCCGCGTTAAAGTCGATATTCGCGTTTAAATGTAGCCTATATCATACTACAGCTAACTAACTATCTCCACACATAAAAATTATACCAAAAGATCACTTCGTTGTAACGTAAAAGCAGTACAAACCATGCTTTCACATTTAATATGAAAGTATAGAATTACATCGGTAAGTTTTTCATTTCCAGCTACAATTGAAATATGCACAGTTCCACATAAGATGCAAGATCACTATTACACACACCAGCTATTTTAGCGCTGACGGCATAGCCCGTCGTCTCGAGAATATATAGCGATGTGGACGTCTTCTCACGTCGAGTCGTGTCGCCCTAAATCTAGCCTTTCCACTCGAGCGAGCTTAACTCGCTGCTCGCACGAGCGATGGACTACTTAGCGATTTATATTCACACATACTTACTCTATTATTGTAACTGCTAGACTTTGTCCGTGTGGGCGTCAGTTGACGTGACAATAGGTAGCCTATGCGACATGCTGATGTAGGTACATTTATAATGTTAAACTACACAGTTTCAACATGTGAAGTATTTTTTGCATAAAAGACTAATTAACAAACCTCTAAACACCCATATACTACAAAACTTTCAAATTTAAGTAGCAGTAAGATCTTTCATGCTATGTAGAATAAACTTGCTTCAACTTCTGTAGTCACAGAAGTTGATGGAGCAAGCTTAAGACCTGTTTAATGATTTTTTTCTAGTATTGAACAAAACAGCTTATGAAGTGATTGATTGGGTTACATCAAACACTCTTAACGCAACCTATTTATCAAGCCTTGCCTAACAATAGTATAAAGTCTCCTGGACGCGTTTGTCTGTTTGCTTGAACGATTACAGTAAATTCAAAATCTACAGAACGGATTTTTGTATGGTTTCAAATAAAACATAATCTAATACCTGAGGCAGGTATGCGTGTTCACGCGGGCAGACCCTTGGTTAAAGCCTAGTTTATTCATATTTATAAGCTGCTACTTAAAAACAACGAGACTACTCAGGTAGAAAAATCGCAATACACTGTATTCGCTTTCTACATATACATAAGCGTACACCTGCTGAAAGTACCGCGCCGAACTTTCGGCTAAAGAACTATCGGACGTAGTATTCGGTGGCATGTCACACCAGACACATAAGTGGCGGCAAACGCTACGTAATTTTTTCCTCCCGCATAAGGAATATTAATCCTATGTGTTGCAGGGAACTTAACAGACACACAACCAACGGATAAAAAGTTCATCCAGACTCGAAACAACACTTTGTGGGTCACACAAAGTATGGTTTCGTGTGAGGATCGAACCCACAAGACTCAGCGCAGTGTCAAGCGGCGAATCGACCACTTAAACCACTACGTCGTTTCGGTTCATGTGTCAAAGGAGCCTTGTAAAACACTACGAGCGGGATCCTGCCGTTTTGCCGAAAAGATTTTGATAAAATTTCATTACCCAAACAAATTTTAGCAACCTTTTTTTATGCCATTGCAATATTTCGAATGATTTTAGTACGCATATTTTTATTTGGTCAAATTTTTACTTGGCAAAATATTACCAAGTATAATGTCATTATGGCATTTGGTCTTTAATCAAATGATTTATCACAGCAAACAATCTTCCGACAATAAACGTTTGGTGATATTAGTTTATTTATGGAAATAGTTATAGTAGGTTAATTATTAAAAAAATGGTAAGGTTAGGTTAGGCTAGAACTGTGACCTCCTACTCCTATGACCAGAAACGACTTGCAATAATATAAAAAAGAGATTGTTTTTAGTAGGTTACCCGGAACTGAACTATTTAGATTAGGATAATTATTGATTTTGCGTAAAAATTGTTATTCCAACTGAAATATTTGACTAAATATAAAATGTTAAAAGTACTAGTTGGTAAACAAGTTATGGTTTAAACGTTCATTTCCCAAACATTAGTTTTGCGTTATAATTTTTGTGAATAGATTTTTTGCTATGTAATAATTTGGCAAATGAAATTACACGAAAAATTTTTTGGGAAGTGAAAATTTGTCAAATTCCTTTCGGTCAAACAAGGGAGACCCACTACAAGCCTATTCAACCGAACGTTCCAACTTGGAGGGTGCTGCAGATGTGTCGCGATACTAAATGCTTATAGTATGTAGTCGTGAGAGCAGTGTCATTTCTGAGGCGATGATACAGCTACATCGCAGCTCGCCGACTTTATTGACGTGACAACGTCTTATAAATTGGTTTGCCGGGTGACACTTCAAGAAACTGCGTTACGCTCCGCTCACCTTATGCGCTCACAATGAGAGCGAGTGAGAGGCACGCGTCCCGCCTAAGAGCGAGAGAGACAGACATAAAAAGTGAAAGGCACGCGTCTTTCATCCTTCTTCCTACTATACGAATGAATATTCACATTAAAATTATTTTACCACTCAAAGTCGTTGTCACGTAAAACTTTCGCCCGTATACCGACTTTACAGGCAACCAATATTTTTTTTTTTTTTCCACTGCTCCGAGGCTCAAGCTTGGATTCTGCTAACACTATCCACATATTAGTTTCACAGACGCTCATCTCAACTTACAGCTTCATTCTAATAAAGGATGCACCGGTTCTATTGTGTGTTAATTTTTAATGGAGAAGCAAGTATTTACGCTTCGCGGTATTCTGCCGAACGTTTTATAAATAAAAATGTTGTTACTATGCTGACAGTATGCAGTGACCGTACACAGCTTATCTTTGTATGAAAATTTTTATATGTTTTCATAGTTCCTTCAGTTATATCTTATTCCAATTTATTAAAATTTAATTTTAGGGGAGTGATAGACACTAGTCTATCAATCCCCTAAGATTTGCTTACCATGGTATAACATGATGACAGCTTTTCCACACAGGGAGTGCCGCCTGATCTTCATTAAATACTAGGATAACAACATACCATGATTGAGATCAATGTCATAGGTATGTAATTATCACATAAGCATGGTAACCAACCATGCTTATGCGATAATTACATACCTACTACACAAAGCGTTTTGTCTGAACGGGATCCTGCGTCGTTTAAAGCCAGTTGCATTTAAATGTTTAACACAAATGTGTATTCCGGCAATGTAAGAAAATTCCAAGTGAAATATTCAAACAAACTGCAGCCATAGAATACGGAAGAGCCATTTCTAACATTGTAGTAGTTAGAGATCCTTTACACTAGCGTTTGCTGAGCGTAGGCGTTCGATGAACGTGTGCTTAGCGCACACCGTCGTATCGTCGCGGCGTTTTCTATACAATTTAAGCCGCTGCAAGCAGTAGTAAGTAGGAGAGACTGACTGATTTCTGCATAACCTCTTGACCGCGCAAAGTGACTATTTTCCCTTTTGTGGCCGAACAGATAAGCGCGTAAACTGTAATTTTTCCCACGCTTTTCCGCTGCGCACTTATCTGTTTGTGGAACTCGGATAACTTAACCGATTGCGGTATGTTTCATACCAATAGACGCGTTATTAAATGAGCTTTCCAATGATATAAAGTTAAAACCATATAATATGGTTGAAGCCCACGTAAGGGCAGTATAAAGTGAAAATAAGAAATATTTTCCCGCCATTTTTGAGCGCCATTTTATATTTCTGACATATTCCTTTTTCTCATCGTTTTTTATTATCGAAGGTACATAAGTCTTAAACACGGTTAGAAAGGTTATTTCATTTACTTTTAGTGGAAATAAATGTAATGAAAAGAAACATTTTAAGATTAAACATAAAAATACAAAACAAAGAATTTTTTCAATTGGCGCCAATTTTCATATTTTAATTTTTAAAATACCGTTTTATGTTATATATTAGATTCAAACCTAGATAACTTTCTTTCCAACTAGATTTCCAAGTATAAAAACTAATTCTGATAAGAATCTGATAAGAATTCCTTTTATTGGAATCTGCACAGGTGTTTACTTTTTCCCGCCAAAATAAACTGAAGTTCCCGCCAAAATTTGCGATACCTAATATCTCATAAATAATATGAGTATTATATATTTTATCAAAGGTTTATTCATATACTCATAATAAAAAAATAATACAAAGCATAAATGTAACCTTATATACATACATATGTATTTAAACTTTTTTTACATAAAATAAAAAAAATCCGTTTTTACGATATTTTTTTGTCTAGAATTAAAGTGATACACAATTTTTTTCTTTATGTAACTTCATAATTAATCAGTTAATTTACAATTAAAACATAAAAGTATCATATATAATTACATAATTTGTTTACAATGATGTTTCTAATCCATAATTACGCCCCGCGCGCGGAATGTAAAGGCAGCGAAATATTTTTTTTTTTTAAATGCTTACATCTAAATAATTTTTAGGCAAGTATTGCTATAACTTATTTTATTACATAGATAATATCACCAGGTATATGAAAAAATAAAAACAAGCAATTTTCAGCTAATACTTTTATTTGATAAACAAAAGTGTAGAGTAAGTTGTTAAAGACGACATTGTTTACGTTACAGCCGCTCGCCTAAAGTAAACATTTCATTGAAACGTAATTTGTTTCGTACCATTAGAATGAGTCAATCATTAGGTTGCAGATAAATCAAACACCACTCCTCTCACGTTATTAACAATCGAACAAAAACTAATTTATTGAGCGCACCCGCGTTCAAGTGGCGGCGCGCACTTGAAATTTGTCGATGCTGAGTAAACACTTAAAAATGTTGAGAGGGCAAGCGGATAAATGGGCCGCTTTAACCCTTTTACAAGATATTGACGTAAACTAACAGAATCTTAACTGTTGCAGTCTTCGTGAGTGGATTGCCGGAGGCCCCGTCCACAGGTCGGTAACGCACTTGTGACTCTCCTGGTATTCTGAGTGTCTGTGTGCGGCGGCGGTAATCCCTAACCATCAGGAGAGCCGTCTGCTCATTTGCCTGATATCACGTAAAAAAAGAAGAGGCGTTTTATCTGCATGAAATTCGCTCAATTTACTGTAGATTTAAACGATTTTAAACTTTCGCGATTAGTATACATTATACAAGGTTATATAGCGGGTCTTACTCGCGATAAATCTTATATTTAAGGCATAAATACCTCGGTTTTTTGCCAACGTTTCGGCTGACTTGCTTCAGCCGTGGTCGCGGCGGGACTCTTAAAAGGTAGGGTGTAACGCGCAACACGGACGTCGAGCGTCGGGCGGCGTGCCAAATGTTGGTGCGAATGTTTGCACAATTCATAAAGTACGCGCCTGAGAGATATGTAATAATATCTAGGCTTTGGGCTGAAATTACTGATATCTAAGTATTTATAACATGTAAGAGGATAGTGGCAACTAAATGACACTGACATGACGTTTGACAGTTAAACTGTCAAACGTGTAAATAAGGTGTACCTATATAAGTCGACAGGCTCGGCTAGCTCGTCCTATTCTCCTTCGACGACGGCTCAGGTACGATGTGGTTCTGACTATTTAATTGCCACTGTGTTCCAATATTCTGTGTTGCTTGTTTTTTTATTTCATCATCTAGGAAACAATGTAAGATAGTGTAATCATTATCTTATTGATATTGTGTTGTGGGTAGTTTGATCGTTTGTGAGATATTATAGATTGTAATATAGGATAGAATAATATACTGTGGATCAAGTCGTATCAATGAGGAAATACTAAATGTTTACCTGTGGTAAACATTTAGTAAATTGTATTGATGCTAAATAATGCTTATTATGTTCTGTTGTAAGACAGACCTTTCTAGTAATATAAAACTACCCACAACATTGATATTTGATATAAATTGGCTGTACCACTGTTTGTTAATTATTGTTATATATAGTTATTGAAAAGAATGATCAAGCGTTTTATTGCCCGTTCTTTCTCTTGGTTCTATGTCTTTGCTTTGCGAACTGGGCTGTAAATGTAAATGTAGAATCACGACGTAATCTAAAGATATATCCTTGACCCAAACTGAATAAATGAAAGTATGATTTGATAGTTGTCTCTTTTATTTATCAAAACTGTCTCTACACTATAGGAAGCTTCCCTGAATCTAACATCAGAAGTGGGATAAATTTGCACCCACAATACTAATACATCCAATTGCAAGTTCCAGAGTCTCCTCATCGTGATGCCATGATTCTGCCTAAGCCCGTCACTGCACCGTTCAGCTGACGACGGAGAACGATTGCCTACGATCCAGTATCAACGTTGCCGAGAGCAAGCCGGTGGATGAGTACCGACTACATATCTTAACGATCTGCAACAGTATGCTGAAGCCAACAGCAACAACCAACTGCAAACGCTGGTAATGTACTTCCACCAAGATTATAGCCATGAATGGTCGAAAAATATGACTGTTGTTCCAGGTTATTTTAACATGTTCATCAAAAATGTATCTGAGTATAAAACTATGAAGGTAATAGCGAAAAAGTTACAGAAAATGTATAATAGATTTTTAAAGTAGCCGATATTGTTCTAATCTGTTGGAATTTAAATAGGCAACATTTGTAGTGATTGACAGAGACTCTGTATGAGCATTGGCTGTGTTGTGCTTTGTTGATAACTCTTTCTAGTGTTAGTACTCATTAGCATAATCGTCCTGCATATTTGAATTCCAAGAATTAAGTGCTCTGAAGAATCTTTTCATTACAAGTCGAATATGAAATGATGGTAGGTAGAATACATTTCAGAGATTTCTTCATTAATTTTGTTGGCTGTGTATTCATTACATACAGACCAATATTGCGGTGTAGGAATGTGCCTTAGCTCTGTTCCATAAGCTGTTGTTAATTTTTCGCCACAATTACCAAATTAATCAGTTCATGCTATATAGTTTTATTAAATCGGATCAAAACTATAACGAAAGAAAAAAAAATAAGAATATTTTAATGTTAAGCTCTTGAATGTGTTGCCCTGGAGATAAGAATACGAAACTGTATATTTATCTTCGACATATCTTTGAAATAAACTTACTCGTATTTTTAACTGGTTAATAATTGTTTATGGCACAAAAATTTGTGTATAGAATTACAATTAATAATGCACTTTCTATAATTGTGTAGTGAGTAATTCAAAGTTAATGTAACAAGCGCGAACCTTTTTTATTATTAATTACAAAAGTGCCAGGCGTGATCGGTAATTATTATTAATTATTTTTAGCTATAAATACTCATGCTTGAAATTAATAAATTCATTACGCATTCGTCTTCCGCCTTTACTTTCTTTTCCTCACACGCTTCACCTTCTACCGCAACACTTAAACACGCATATTGTAAGTGACAACTATCACTTCATCATGTACCCAGATAATTTCCACCAGTTTACTTGCAATAGACATACTTATGATTTTGTCACTTTGATTTCTATTGGAAGAACAAAACCAAATAGCTTCCATTTGTCTCAGAGGCACCAGATTTCAATGATATGCTGTAATGATAACCTATGAGTTTTGTATAACTATTACTACAAGCGAACTTTTGTGTGTAGGTACAGAAATATTCTATATTATATCAAGCGGGTCTGTGTCTAGCTAGATCATATCGATAAAATGATAGTTTCGTTTAGTAACTATTTCCTTTTATTTTTTAAAGATACCCCATCCTCCTGAGGCCTGAGGGGTCATATATGCTACGTCTAAATATATAGCTCAAGGTATTTTTATTAAAAAGTAGTTATTGAAGAATGTTTTTATATTACATAGGATTAAATTGACTTGTTAAGGAAAGTGACTTCATTTTGCTTATGTCTGGCACTATTAGATGGCAGTGTATTCAATATTTTCAAGTAGTGTTATTTTGGTTGATAATTTCCTGATATTTATAACTATAATAGCAGATAAAATAGTTATAATGAAATGTGTAATAAATGCAGACATCTGTCTAATTAAATGGATCTGAAATAAGCTATTCAACTAAATTGATTCAATTTGAAAATAGTTCCAAATTACATCACAGATTTTTTTTTCGAAAACTTTCTCATAGTTTATTTATCCATTCTCGGAAATAATACAAATAAATTCAATAAATTAATAAAATATGAGACGGTATTTATTTTTATCTGCTTTTATTCATTGAAATTATGTATTTTTACTATGAAGTGCCATGTGTTAAACTGTAAACCTATTTAGACCATAATTATAGTAATAATAAATCTTAGGATTAGCTCTCGGTAATGAACTATCTTATCAATTTAGTATCTCTGGTATAAACACTGCGATAGATAAGCTATTTAGAGATATTTTTTATGCAAAGATATATGTGTACATGTACTTTGTGTGGTTCAATTGTAGGAGACCATGGCAATAATGATTAAAATGGTATTTAATCATTCTAGGTGCTTGAAGGGTTTTATTTATTTATTTTAAACAATACCTACTTACATGTAAGCTTACTATTTTTATACCAAACTTCTTACGAATCGTCAAATCTTAATTATAATGAAACTGAATGAACCAGATACCTAACGTAAAATACGTAAAAAAAAACGAATTAAAAACGATGTCAGTGTTCTGATTGTGTAAACGCAATGAAAATAGCCACAATCACATGATACAATTGATAAATTAAACTGAAATTGATGAAATTAAATAAGATATTCTGCTTAATATAATAAGTATTTGTATAAGTACATTGATTTTTTTAAGTGTTGCGACCTAAATTAATAAATCTAGGTATCTATATTTGACTTATAGATATTGAAATATTAACCGACTGGTCCGAATTCTAACTAGTGTCTGGTTTGACTTTCTACAAGACTATTTATTATACCGTTTCTTACCAAGAGTACTTTTACTGGCATTGGCGTCTAGTTTAACTTTAGGCAGTTCACTGACTATTGGTAACATAAATAAACTATTAACTAAATTGGTTCATTCTTGATTACTAGTTATTTATTTATACTTTTGTACTGTTTGTACCTGCAATACATTTAGGTCAATTCAGTTTATAGCATTCCATACTGTACATTTACGGGTGGTAGACTTACAATTAGGAAACAATTATTATGGAACACTTTTAGGAGAGAGGAGCAGTTTAGTAATATACTTTATTAGTCTATATATTATACCTAGGTACATTTGATATATTATAGTTAAAAGATGTTTTATAGTAACATGCTTTAATAGGGTCTGCTGCATTTATTCTAAATTAATAACATTTTAGTGTATTATTAATATAGATATAAATTTTGATTATGATAAGTTACATTTATAGATTTTCCTACAGTTAATTTTTGTGGAATATAATAAAGAACTTTGTACTTTTAGATAGCTACGATTTATAGATTAATAACGTTTAGATATTCTTTGATGACATAGTAGCTTTTACAGAGAACATTTTTTTAGTTTTCTTACTAAAGTATTTAAGTTAAATTTTAAAATACATATACAAAGAAAATAAAAGGGCGGTCTTACTATAGGTTAGAGGTTCTGATAACCATACACAGCATTACATATAAACTTCTTCTAAACAAGGATCGATAATGTAGGTAGCAGTGATGATATAAAGGTATCTGTAAATATCTATAATAATGTGATAACATCGATTTATTCATTGATGATTAAATAGTTGACGATGATTGAATTATTATTGATGATTAACTTACCGATGGTTAAGAAGTTGATGATAATGCTGGCAATGATGACCATGTTGATGTGATTTTGAGAATGATTTTGATAATGATTTTGATAATGATTTTGATAATGATTTTGATAATGATTTTGATAATGATTTTTTGATAATGATTTTGATAATGATTTTTTGATAATGATTTTTTGATAATGATTTTTTGATAATGATTTTGATGTTGATGATATTGATAATCATTTTGATGTTGATGATATTGATAATCATTTTGATGTTGATGATATTGATCATATTGCCTACGAACTGCTGAAGTCTTTCGCCTTGTTCTAGCCTGGACTCATGTGCAGCAGGTGTGGGGCTAGATAGTATCGAGGAGATTGACCGTTGTTACTTGTCTATTTAATGTGAAAGGAAAGGCAATGGCAATGAGTGTTTTAGAATGAAAGTATTGTCCTAGTATTACACTACTGTTATCATACAAGTTGGTACATGTATACTTGTAAATTAGTGAAATCGAATTTAATTATTTAACTCGGTTGTGAATTTAAATTATTTATTTTATTTCATTTATTGATCAGCCATAAGCAGAATTGCCTATTTTAATTTTTTTATTCTTAAAACCTTTACTTAAATTTTATGCTTCGTAGTGGCTCCTTTTGTACTATATTATTTTTGTCAATTTATGGATGGATAATACAGTGGTGTAATATTGTAAAATTAAACTGTACTTCTATGTAACATGTGTATTGTGAATGTTAATGATCCCTTCATAGAATAGCAAATACAATTTGTAACAATGGTATCAAAGCAGCTGACACAGAACTTATTTCTAGACTCTCAAAATGAAACCCTAATGACTGTAAATATGAGTCCAGTTTATTTTTGTGTAATTGTTTCGTACAAATGGATTGTTGTTGTGATACTATTCTTATAATTGAACTTACTTAGATGACGACGTAAGTCAGTATAGCCGTAGCGGACGTAACGATACTATAGTTTTTAGATGGCTTTAATCAATATGGTAAGAATTCATTGTTACATAATACAGGGCGCCCGTCGGGCGATTGTTTAGTAAAGTGTTATTTAATTTATTGTACTTCGAGGACGAAGTAATTGTCAGTCTGGCCGTGAGAGATATGTAATAATATCTAGGCTTTGGGCTGAAATTACTGATATCCAAGTATTTATACATAATATGTAAGAGGATAGTGGCAACTAAATGACACTGACATGACGTTTGACAGTTAAACTGTCAAACGTGTAAATAAGGTGTACCTATATAAGTCGACAGGCTCGGCTAGCTCGTCCTATTCTCCTTCGACGACGGCTCAGGTACGATATGGTTCTGACTATTTAATTGCCACTGTGTTCCAATATTCTGTGTTGCTTGTTCTTTTGTTTCATCATCTAGGAAACAATGTAAGATAGTGTAATCATTATCTTATTGATATTGTGTTGTGGGTAGTTTGATCGTTTGTGAGATATTATAGATTGTAATATAGGATAGAATAATATACTGTGGATCAAGTCGTATCAATGAGATTCATTAGGTATATACCTGTGGTAAACATTTAGTAAATTGTATTGATGCTAAATAATGCTTATTATGTTCTGTTGTAAGAAAGACCTTTCTAGTAATATAAAACTACCCACACCATCGATATTTGATATAAATTGGCTGTACCACTGTTTGTTAATTATTGTTATATACAGTTATTGAAAAGAATGATCAAGAGTTTTATTGCCCGTTCTTTCTCTTGGTTCTATGTCTTTGCTTTGCGAACTGGGCTGTAAATGTAGAATCACGACGTAATCTAAAGATATATCCTTGTGCCAAACTGAATAAATGAAAGTATGATTTGATAGTTGTCTCTTTTATTTATCAAAACTGTCTCTACACTATAGGAAGCTTCTCTGATTCTGACACGTGCATAGGATTCCCACCAAGAACTTAGGGTCCCAAGCCAACCTCACCTGCAAGTGGTGCACCTGCCGATCACCGGACGAGACTCTGGCAGACAAAATATCTCGATAAGCGGCAATAGGCTCGCCAACTATTACGTGGGATCAAAACACTGGCGAAAAGTGGGCGTTTACTATGCCTCTGCCTACCCCTTCGGGGAAACAGGCGTGAGTCTATGTATGTATGTATGTAATGTTTATCTTATGATCCTCCCCATAAGTGTTACTAACTTAATAAATAAATATCTCGAGTCATTGACTATTGAATAGTCAATTATCAAGTTTTAAAGCTAACAGTGACTTTAGTTTTACATTTTTTCTGTCCTGTGCATCATATATGACTGTTATCAATGGTTTTAATGTTACTCACTGGAGAGCAATTGGTTTAAAACTCGATAAAACTTAAGTATCTACCCTATTTAATAGTATTTTTACATAAAAAATATAAAAGGCATTTATAAAAAGCTTTATTATCCCACTGCGCGCGGTATTTCAAAGCACAAAAGATTCTAATCAAAGTAAAATGCATGACTTTACCATAAAGCAAGCAATCGGAATATTGTCACGTCCGCATGCGTATTCTCTATATCTGACGTAATGGATAGACGCTCTCTAGCGTGGATGCTAAATACTCTAGATTTAACAAACATTATGCTTCGGCTGTGTATACAAGAGAGCTAGAAAGCTGAGTTGTGTGTTAAAACATCAACTTGACATCAGTCTTTCGCAGTTCATCGCTGGACAAATGACACAATTTGCGCCATTATAGCACTGTGATTTGTGAGTCAACAGGAGGAATTTATCGCTTACACCGTGCTGCCCAGATGGATTGGTTTGGGGTTTAATGCCGAGTTTTACGTCTGTTCCGAAAGATACTATTTAATTCGTGTATTTTCTTAGGTGCATCTTACAACACCCACAGAATACAATGGGTAGTGTTATTTTGTATTCCTCAACCGTCATCGCATGGAGTACTTGCTTCTTTGCTCGCTTGTCTTTTAATTATACTGTTTTACCATAAAATATGTATTTTGTGTGATGAAGAAATTGTCTATTTTCTCTGTGTCCGCAGTTTGAATGTTTGTAAATTCCCCGCGAAGCAGCCTTTATTCCTATTGCGAAAGTCGCTTTCAAATTTTTATGAGCTAGGAGGCAAACGAGCAACGACGGATCGCCTAATGGTATGCGCAAGGTGTGCTTTTTGTGATGATTTCCTCGCTCAGCTGAAGAGTTCATCTTTGTTGTCTACCTGGCCTAAGCGCGCTCAGACTGATATCATCATTGAAGTGAGGGTGAATGGGGTGGAACGTATTTTGACGCAATTAACGATTCCATGATACTAAGGGGATAGCACTGGACAACAGTTTAAATGTCCCATAGACGGCTTACGAGCCGTATAATGGGGCGAGCCCATGGGAAATGCAATGGCATTTCCCAAGGGCTCGCCCATAATGATGGGGTGAGCAAATATGTATAATTGACGGAGTATAACTTTACTGCCGTTCTTCTACGCTATTATTATTTCAAGTATATAAAAGTGCTTATCATTTTGTATAAAACAAATTTTATGAAATTAATTATGCGGCCCGAAAGAGAAACTATATCAATTTTTATATTTGATTTCAATTGGAGTATTCTTAGTCTTTGTAAGTATCAAATTCAAGAGGTTTTAAAGTACGAACACATGGAAACCACAAATTCTGAGTTCATCATCTTCTTGCCCTGGTCCCAATCTATTTGGGGTCGGCGCAGTACGTCCTTCGCTTCCATTCTTTTCTGTCGCCCGTCATCTGATCATTTACCCCTTTCTCTTTCATATCCATCCTCACACAGTCCATCCATCTTTTTCTTGGCCTCCCTCTCCCTTTCCATCCCTCTACCTTCATATTCATCACTTGCTTACCTACATACATATCATCTCTTCGCATAATATGTCCTTACCAAGCCAAACGACTTCCTTTCACTTTCTCGTCTATAGGCGCCACTTTCAGACTACCTCTCACGTATTCATTCCTAATCTTATCCATTCTCGTAACTCCACACACCCATCGCAACATTCTAATCTCTGCCACATGTAATCGTTTTTCATCCATCTTCTTAGTAGCCCAACACTCAGCTCCATACAATACGACAGGCCTTATAACCGCCTTATATATGCGTCCCTTGAATTTTAAAGGCATTTTAGGATCGCATATTGTGCCCGAGACCTGTCGCCATTTCATCCATCCTGAGTTGATCCTTTGCCGAACATCTCGGTCAATTTCGCCGTCGTGTTGCAGGAGTGAACCGAGGTAGCGAAAGTCGGAGCATACTGGTAGGGGTATACCGCCGAGTGTAACCGGGCTTGGACTAGAGAGGCCGCCAAAGTCACAGAACATGTATTCAGTTTTGGTTCTGCTTATCCTAAGGCCTACGTTCTCCAGTCTCTGCCGCCACTCCTCCAGCTTGCTCTGCACCTCCTGTCCACTTTCTGCTACCAGGACGATGTCGTCGGCAAACAGCATGCACCAGGGTGCCTCTTCCTGTATGTCCGATGATATGGCATCCATAATCAACAAGAAGAGGTAAGGACTAAGAGCCGACCCTTGGTGCAAGCCTACAGCCACATCGAATCTGGCTGTGATTCCTGCTGCGGACCGGACTTGCGTGTGGCATTCAGCATACATAGCTTGGATCAACTTCAGGTACTTTTCAGGCACTCCTTTCTTCTTGAGGGCCCACCACAAGACTTCACGCGGTACCCGGTCATATGCCTTTTCGAGGTCAACGAATACCATATGCAGATTTTTATGCGCCTCCCTGTATTTTTCACAAATTTGGCGAAGTGCAAAAATGGCATCCACCGTACCTCGACCAGGCATAAAACCGAATTGGTTACGTGAAATCTCACTCTCTGCTCGCAAACGTCGCTCAATTACTCTCTCCCATACTTTCATACTATGAGGCATTAACTTTATTCCCCGATAATTGTTGCATTCTTGGACATCTCCCTTATTTTTAAAAATGGGCACTAGGTAACTCCTGCACCATTCCTTGGGTACTGTCTCCTCATGCAACATCTTATTGAAGAATAAAGTCAGCCACGCCCATCCATCCTCCCCTAACACCTTCCATGCTTCTTCTGGTATTCCATCTGGTCCTAATGCTTTCCCATTCTTCATTCCACTCACAGCCCGTCTTACCTCATCCTTACTTATTACATTCACTAGTCCAATATTCTTCGCCTTGTTCTCAAGCATTTTGCACCAATCATTCTCTTCATTCATTAATTTTTCAAAATATGTTCTCCATCTTTCTTTAATCCTATCATCATCCGTAAGAACCACTCCTGTTTCATCTTTCATACACTTGATATGGGATACATCCCTCGTCTGAGTTACAAGGCACAAATCTTACAACTATTTTCTACGACTTTTTCTTATCGTCTTGACGATAGGTCAATAATATATAAATAGGACACACAATTGCAAAGTAAGTTTCTCTAACATCGGTGTGCTTGTCCTAAATAGAGATAAAGAACAACAATGTATCGTAATGCGACGTCGCTCCGTTTTTGTGCGTCGCGTCGACGCGGACCAAATCTACAGATTTATTCCCTTAAGCGGATTGCTTTTACTATTAAACTTGTTATTTTTACCCTCTGTCCTCCTCCACCTAATTTAAATCTTGCTGACGGAACCGGACCTTTAACCGAATAAAGCTCACGATGTTCTAACGTTAAAGGCTGATTTCCATAGTGTTTTCTTTGCAAACTTAGGTTTTGGGCGTTAAATTATTCTGAACGATGTGTTTGTGGCACAGTGAGTATTTCTTTCGTACAGTAAATTACATAATGACAATGTTATTTATTTCTGCAAGTAAATCATCAACATTTCCTGACTTTGGAGTTTGGATCCGCCAAATTAAGGCACATTGCCTAAAACATGATCGCAGAAATCAGTTTCACGATTTAATATCTTTACGGTCTTCACTATGCAGCCACCGTTACGGCACCGTCCCAACCAAGTGATTAACTTGACATTTTAAACTACAATCTTATGTCGTATAATATTTTATACCATCAATACAAAGCGCCAACGATGGTTTGTAAGCTCGCTTGGTCCTTAACAACCTTCTAGGCAGTGTTGCAGTTACGCCCATATCCAGTAGGTACTTTTACACACACATCACCTTATCCGTGTACTAGCAATAAATATTTAAAGACAGAGGAGTAGACCGAATTATGATGTGTATAAAAAATTATATTAATCTGTTCACAAACAACAGAGAGAGTTAGAAAAAAAATATAGTTGTGAAATTGTGAACCTCCCACTTTTTTGAAGTCGCTGAATAATTTCACTTAAGTTCATGATAAGATATGATAATATGGAAGTTTTACCAATTAGTGTTTCGAATAGCAAAAACTTTTCGAGAATTCTGCAATCTAAAAAAATCACATCAACACTACCTACACAATTTAATCCAAGTTTTAATTAAGTCGCAATTGAAATACGCGTAGTACGTGGGAGTTTGTCAATTTCTTTTCGTATTCCGACAAACTTTGCTGTCGGGTTTGTATCGGATCGGAATCGACTTTGGTGTGAGTTTCTGTTTAGAATCGACAATGAGATAACAACTTCTCAAGTTATTTTACATAAGCGTCGAAAGGTCGCACTTTCGTTATGTGTTGATTTCTGAACGAGGATTAATTCAGAAAACGCCCGACAACATACCTGGGTGACCTTAAAAATTATCTATATGCCTTGGAGATTATATTACCCAAAAAGCTCACGATATAATAAATTATATTCATGTAGGTACAAAATATAATGACACTGGCGAATTAAAGCCAGTTTTGAATTTTCTTGCATTACTTCTCAATCACACATGCTGTATCACAAACAATGCTTCCTATAAAAATTATTTACGTCAATATTAAAATAAATTAAATACACAAACGCAACCATTTGAGATACCCTAAGCTATCGTTGCATCTTCAGTAAATAATTCTAAATTGCAATAACAAAAGATTTAAGTTCGCTTTGTAGCCTGTCGGTGTACACACATAACATAGAAAATTGAAATTCTGAACACGGAAATGTAGGTGTTAGCCGCTGTAAAGAAGAATCATAATGTGTAATTTACTCATTTTGTGTCGAGAAATTGCGGAGGTAAGACTTGAAAGTAAACGTACGCACATACACGAGTTCTGAACTAGGTAAATACACTTCCATTACTTGCCTTTGTAAGGATGCGCTATTGGATGAGCGGATGATTAAGGAGCATCTTGACTTTAATAATGTAATTGAAAGCATCTGTGTCGAGATAGCTTAAGAAATAATGGGTAAGTATGAAAATTTCGACGCATATTTTTCGCAAAGACTAGTGCATATACTTTTACGCAGGTTCACTTAATGGTCTGAACCGATTTATTGTATTTTCAATCCCCAAACATACAGCACTTGTATAATCCATAATTATATGAGTTTTTTTTGAGTTTATTGTTTGAATGAGTGTAATGTCCTCCGGGTTAAAGGACTTATTTCTAGAGAGGGAATGGGACTGTAGGGCTGTGCATATTTATTATTTATTTCTTATTGTTCTATAATTGGATGCCTCTGATCTATTTTATTACTTTATTTTCAGAACAATCAATTTTTGATATTAAATGTCTATTCGTAAGCAGAATACAACAACCAAATAATACAACACGTTTCTTCGAGTTTCTCCCGCTTGTTGTAACAAATTTAAATTATATTCAACAAAATATCCCAAAATTTTACTAACACTATTATGAATAACCTTTTAGGTAACTACAAACGCTTCATGCAAGTCAGTCCATTTAAGACGATACCGTAACCTTCATCCGACAAGGAAGACCGAAATAAAGACAAACGATGGTGCAAGCCTTACAACTCCGATAAATAACGGTTGACTACCAATTTATCAACAAATTTAACCGTTAATGGGCAGGCGGTTGGGCCGTGTTAAATGCAGGGCCCGGCCGACAGATGGCGTTGATTGAAGAGGGTATTCTATGGAGGACATTGAACGGCTGAACGGATCCTCATTATATTGGACAATACTCATGTCGAGCATTTGAACAATTTTTTTGGGGTCTTAATTAGTTCCAAGGGTCTTACTAGTAACACATTGGTTGAGTTTTGCATTCAGGAAGTGTTTTCCTATAAATGAGCCGTGAATTATATTGCTATTAGAAGAACTCGGCTGATTTGGATGAATTTTTGAATGTGTATTTAATAACACAGTTTATTAAAGAATTTGATTAAGATAAATCTTCATATATTATGCGTTATGTCCGACAGAGAGAACAGATCAGAAGAACTTAGGGTTCTTCTGATCTGTCCTTTTTGTGGTACAGAAGAGCATGCATGAGAAACTTTATTGGAGTAAATGAAGCAAGAGAGATATGTCAGGATGATTGCAAATAGCGTTCTGTAGTCTCTGCCTACCCCTCCGGGAAAGAGGCGTGAGTCTATGTATTTATGTATATGATGCGTTTTCTTGTCGTCAACTCTGCCTTTATGAAAACATTACAAAAACATTGAAAAAAAGGCCTGTTAGTAGTGCATTATATAAATTCAAACTTATTTAATTTGTATCATGAGAAATAGTGGCACATTGACTTTAAATTCTAGCAATAATTTAATAATGCTATAGATACAATGTCGTTTCTAAGTAGCTAAGTACGAACAATCGACATAAATATTTTGTATAATGATAAACATAAGAATCTACGCGCGAACGCTACGAAATCGTCAAGCATATAAATAATTGATTAATGCCCATCATAAAATCCTCACGTAAAATAAATTATGACTTTATGATCTTTTCAGAAATGTTTTATCATGAAAAAGATTTATTCCGCGCTCAAAACATGCGAACGACGTTGTAGGAAATTACTGGCAACATTAAAATTTCAGCGCGTTTATATTTTAGACCTACTTGATACTTGATTGCACGGGCTGTTTCCGCAACTCCACGTCTTGGAATTGAATGGTGTCGTCATTCGAGCCACCCCAGCTCTACGAGGAAGGCCAGCAGACTCTTGATGTGGCCCACGGCTTCCCTCAGGGTGCTGTATTTGGTCAGGTACTGCTGCCTGTACTGTGCGACCTCAGGGCAGTCGAGGAGCAGGTGGGCTGCCGTCTCGTCTGCTGCCATACAGGCCCTGCACAGCGGGTTGTCGGTGATACATATAGTAAATAGGTGTTTATTAAAGAATCCGTGTCCTGTGTAGGCGGCCGTGACTGTCCGTAGTTGTTGTTTGGACAGCCGGAGGATTTGTTTGGCTATCTTACCGTCTACTGCGGGAAGAGCCTCCTTGGCCTGCCTACATGTTTCAATACCAATCCAGGACTGGTTGTTTTGGGTCCTGGTCCTATTTCTTACCAGGTAGCGATAAAAACCAGAAGGGAGGGGAATAATGGGCTCGGGTCCCACCACCTCTAAAGTGGCCCCTCTTCTGGCAAGTACGTCGGCTGCGTCATTCCCTCTTGAGCCACTGTGGCCCGTGATCCATTGCAGTGTTAATTTGTTTTGTTTACCTACCTCTGTTAGTTTCTGGTGGCATTTAAGCGTGAGTGCCGAGGTGATAGTATGGCTTTTGAGGGCTCAGAGGACCGGCTTACTATCTAAGAGGATCCTAATGGATCGTTCCCTTATCTCACGTGCCATGATTGCTGTGGCAGCTAGGATTATGCCAAAACATTCGGCCTGGTAGACCGTGTTGTAGGCTCCCAGTGGTGCTGCGATGTTGATGTTTAGGTCCTCGGAGAATACTCCTGAACCCGTACCTGTATCCGTCTTAGACCCATCTGTGAAGATCGTGAGCTCGTTGTGATTAACCACTCCTTCGTGTAGATCCTCGTACAGTTGGATTTTGTACTTCTTGTCGAACACAAATTGTTTCGGTATTTGGACGCCAATTGCTTGTGTGAGAGGAACTTCTTTAAAGAGTGTATTTAAGTTGCTAGTGTGCGGTGTGTTGGTGTCTTTCCAGAGCTTCAGAGCTCTTAGCCGGACCGCCGACATCGTTGCTTCCTGTTGTATAAACAAGTACAATGGAGGCAGGTCCAGCAACACTTCGAGTGCCGCTGTAGGTACACCTACTAAAACTACAGTTTTCATGCAGCCCGTTGCCGCTAGGCAATGCAAGTCTTTGAAGCTTTTGAAGCTTGTTGGCGGCCGTTGTTAGGTTGGTCCGAGGCCACCACACTACTGCACCGTAGCTTATCATCGGACGTATTATTGTCTTATAGAGCCATAAGACAATTTTGGGGGATAGGCCCCAGCGTTTGCCTATCATCTTCTTGCACTGCCAGAAGACAATGCTGGCTTTGTTGAGCTTATTTTCTGTGTGGCTGTTCCATGTCAATTTGCTGTCGAGAGTGACACCTAGGTACTTGACCTCGGTAGACAGCTTAAGCTCTGTATTAAATAACCTGGGCAGTTGGTAAGTGCCCAGCGCGCGTTTGTGTGTGAACACAACTAGTTCGGTCTTGGTCGGGTTTACAGATAATTCGTACTCATTACACCACCACTCTACTATGTGAAGGGCTTGTTGGGTTAGATCGTACACTGTACTGGTTACCTTACCTGAGGTGAGTATGGTTAGATCATCTGCATAACCAATTGTGTAGAAGTCTCTCGCGTTGAGTTTGTATATGAGTTCATTGATGACTAAGTTCCACAATAGCGGGGAGAGTACACCTCCCTGCGGGCACCCTTTAGTTATCAAGGCTGTCTGAGTGTCGCCACTGTATGAGCATCTGATCCACACCATGCCTGGCTATGGCGTTGCTTATGCTGGAAAAGTTTGTCTTGTCGAAGGCTCCTTCTATGTCAATGAAGGTGCCCAGACAGATGCATTTTTGTTGTATAGCAGCTTCTATCTGGTTCACGACCTGATGTAAGGCCGATTCCGTCGATTTCCCTGAGCTGTATGCATGTTGGTTGGCATGTAGGGGTAAGTATTTAAGTGTGTGACGTCGTGCCCCTCCGTCTGAACTGTGACGTCGAACGAAGGTGGTAGCACCTCTGCCCGCGCGCCCCGCACGCCATATATAAGCGTGCGACGCTGCTCAATCTTCCCTTTGCTCCAGATCACGGCCATCAGTTAAGTCTTCTTCCTATCAAGACCCTGGCCTTCGGAACACCAGTGAACACCAACTATTCTTGTCGGACCACGCCCTGAATTTACTCATGATCTCAATTAGTAAATCTTAGTTTTAAAGTAGCTGCATTGTATCTACCTATATAGGCAATTATATTGTGAAGTGTACTATTCTAAAAGTGTTTTCATTTGTAAGTAAAACCTGATTTTCTACCTTTTTTTGATCGGCGAGTGATTGAGTCTGGCTCACCACCTACAAACCAATCACCTGAGTGACATTGGCGCCCAATAGGATTTCTTTTTATAGCTAAATTGGTGTTCCGAAGGTGAGTGGTATTTTTTTCTGCATTTTTATATATTTTTGTGTATTTTTATGTGTTAAATACGTCCAGGAGTAACCTATATCTTTTTCTTGTCAGCCACAAGTCACTTATTTGTATTCTCTAACTAATTATATGTCTAATTGAACTATCTGCTAGATAAATTGCATCGCGCAATGTTATCAAACGTTTTATTCTCGGCCGCTTGGCGTACAAGCGACGCCGCGCCGCGCCGGCTCAACGAAGCCACGTGTTTTATCTACCTACAATTTCAATTTCTCTTGGACGCATTTTACATTTTACTACATTCTCTTCCTACAATACGCAATTACGCACTTTATTTTCTTTCACTAGTAGGCATGTGTGTAATTTTAGTGAACATTGCAGTGTAATTTATTATAATTTTTTTTTGCCATTATTCTTCATGGGTTCGTTTCTCTGTTATATTTTGTCTCATGCGATTGTATAAATTAAACTGTTAAAATAGCTTAAAAGAAGTTTTTAAAGTCTTTACTAAACTTTTTCTTAAATAAATGCTATATACAAATAACTTTGCTCAAAATCTCGCATCTTTATATCATTAATGAAGGTACATAAATAATAAATAACTAAATAATTTACTTGTAAAAGTAATAAATAAATTAATTAACCTCTAAAGTTAATTTTCTTTTTCTTTCTATTGCTGTTGGTTTGCTGAGTTGGTAGCTTTGGGAAAAGCTATTCTATTCTAGCCTTTACTAGTCTTTGACGGGCTGTTGTCTGGCCTTTAATAGG
Source organism: Euclidia mi (assembly GCA_944739405.2). Classification (NCBI taxonomy): domain Eukaryota; kingdom Metazoa; phylum Arthropoda; class Insecta; order Lepidoptera; family Erebidae; genus Euclidia; species Euclidia mi. The sequence goes on from OX123201.2 coordinate 1,994,392, forward strand.
GTGTTTTTTCTGCTGTTTTGACCAAATAATTCGGAGTGCTTTGTAGTCCACGCGGCGTCTACTAGCCGTGTGTTGACCCTATTTGCTATGTGAAATCTGTACGGATGCTACTAAATGCGTATGGATGCTGCTAAATGCGCATGGATGCTTTTTGCTGTCGGATTCCGATGGCGCTCTGTTTTGCCGTTTATATAATGGTCTCCTTCTCTTGCTAAATGGGAGAAGATTGGGTGCTGTTTGCTACCTGATTCTGATGATGTATGTGCTCTGTTTTGCCATTTTCTAATGGTACTTGGTACTTTAATGAATATTCACATTAAAATTATTTTACCACTCAAAGTCGTTGTCACGTAAAACTTTCGCCCGTATACCGACTTTACAGGCAACCAATATTTTTTTTTTTTTTCCACTGCTCCGAGGCTCAAGCTTGGATTCTGCTAACACTATCCACATATTAGTTTCACAGACGCTCATCTCAACTTACAGCTTCATTCTAATAAAGGATGCACCGGTTCTATTGTGTGTTAATTTTTAATGGAGAAGCAAGTATTTACGCTTCGCGGTATTCTGCCGAACGTTTTATAAATAAAAATGTTGTTACTATGCTGACAGTATGCAGTGACCGTACACAGCTTATCTTTGTATGAAAATTTTTATATGTTTTCATAGTTCCTTCAGTTATATCTTATTCCAATTTATTAAAATTTAATTTTAGGGGAGTGATAGACACTAGTCTATCAATCCCCTAAGATTTGCTTACCATGGTATAACATGATGACAGCTTTTCCACACAGGGAGTGCCGCCTGATCTTCATTAAATACTAGGATAACAACATACCATGATTGAGATCAATGTCATAGGTATGTAATTATCACATAAGCATGGTAACCAACCATGCTTATGCGATAATTACATACCTACTACACAAAGCGTTTTGTCTGAACGGGATCCTGCGTCGTTTAAAGCCAGTTGCATTTAAATGTTTAACACAAATGTGTATTCCGGCAATGTAAGAAAATTCCAAGTGAAATATTCAAACAAACTGCAGCCATAGAATACGGAAGAGCCATTTCTAACATTGTAGTAGTTAGAGATCCTTTACACTAGCGTTTGCTGAGCGTAGGCGTTCGATGAACGTGTGCTTAGCGCACACCGTCGTATCGTCGCGGCGTTTTCTATACAATTTAAGCCGCTGCAAGCAGTAGTAAGTAGGAGAGACTGACTGATTTCTGCATAACCTCTTGACCGCGCAAAGTGACTATTTTCCCTTTTGTGGCCGAACAGATAAGCGCGTAAACTGTAATTTTTCCCACGCTTTTCCGCTGCGCACTTATCTGTTTGTGGAACTCGGATAACTTAACCGATTGCGGTATGTTTCATACCAATAGACGCGTTATTAAATGAGCTTTCCAATGATATAAAGTTAAAACCATATAATATGGTTGAAGCCCACGTAAGGGCAGTATAAAGTGAAAATAAGAAATATTTTCCCGCCATTTTTGAGCGCCATTTTATATTTCTGACATATTCCTTTTTCTCATCGTTTTTTATTATCGAAGGTACATAAGTCTTAAACACGGTTAGAAAGGTTATTTCATTTACTTTTAGTGGAAATAAATGTAATGAAAAGAAACATTTTAAGATTAAACATAAAAATACAAAACAAAGAATTTTTTCAATTGGCGCCAATTTTCATATTTTAATTTTTAAAATACCGTTTTATGTTATATATTAGATTCAAACCTAGATAACTTTCTTTCCAACTAGATTTCCAAGTATAAAAACTAATTCTGATAAGAATCTGATAAGAATTCCTTTTATTGGAATCTGCACAGGTGTTTACTTTTTCCCGCCAAAATAAACTGAAGTTCCCGCCAAAATTTGCGATACCTAATATCTCATAAATAATATGAGTATTATATATTTTATCAAAGGTTTATTCATATACTCATAATAAAAAAATAATACAAAGCATAAATGTAACCTTATATACATACATATGTATTTAAACTTTTTTTACATAAAATAAAAAAAATCCGTTTTTACGATATTTTTTTGTCTAGAATTAAAGTGATACACAATTTTTTTCTTTATGTAACTTCATAATTAATCAGTTAATTTACAATTAAAACATAAAAGTATCATATATAATTACATAATTTGTTTACAATGATGTTTCTAATCCATAATTACGCCCCGCGCGCGGAATGTAAAGGCAGCGAAATATTTTTTTTTTTTAAATGCTTACATCTAAATAATTTTTAGGCAAGTATTGCTATAACTTATTTTATTACATAGATAATATCACCAGGTATATGAAAAAATAAAAACAAGCAATTTTCAGCTAATACTTTTATTTGATAAACAAAAGTGTAGAGTAAGTTGTTAAAGACGACATTGTTTACGTTACAGCCGCTCGCCTAAAGTAAACATTTCATTGAAACGTAATTTGTTTCGTACCATTAGAATGAGTCAATCATTAGGTTGCAGATAAATCAAACACCACTCCTCTCACGTTATTAACAATCGAACAAAAACTAATTTATTGAGCGCACCCGCGTTCAAGTGGCGGCGCGCACTTGAAATTTGTCGATGCTGAGTAAACACTTAAAAATGTTGAGAGGGCAAGCGGATAAATGGGCCGCTTTAACCCTTTTACAAGATATTGACGTAAACTAACAGAATCTTAACTGTTGCAGTCTTCGTGAGTGGATTGCCGGAGGCCCCGTCCACAGGTCGGTAACGCACTTGTGACTCTCCTGGTATTCTGAGTGTCTGTGTGCGGCGGCGGTAATCCCTAACCATCAGGAGAGCCGTCTGCTCATTTGCCTGATATCACGTAAAAAAAGAAGAGGCGTTTTATCTGCATGAAATTCGCTCAATTTACTGTAGATTTAAACGATTTTAAACTTTCGCGATTAGTATACATTATACAAGGTTATATAGCGGGTCTTACTCGCGATAAATCTTATATTTAAGGCATAAATACCTCGGTTTTTTGCCAACGTTTCGGCTGACTTGCTTCAGCCGTGGTCGCGGCGGGACTCTTAAAAGGTAGGGTGTAACGCGCAACACGGACGTCGAGCGTCGGGCGGCGTGCCAAATGTTGGTGCGAATGTTTGCACAATTCATAAAGTACGCGCCTGAGAGATATGTAATAATATCTAGGCTTTGGGCTGAAATTACTGATATCTAAGTATTTATAACATGTAAGAGGATAGTGGCAACTAAATGACACTGACATGACGTTTGACAGTTAAACTGTCAAACGTGTAAATAAGGTGTACCTATATAAGTCGACAGGCTCGGCTAGCTCGTCCTATTCTCCTTCGACGACGGCTCAGGTACGATGTGGTTCTGACTATTTAATTGCCACTGTGTTCCAATATTCTGTGTTGCTTGTTTTTTTATTTCATCATCTAGGAAACAATGTAAGATAGTGTAATCATTATCTTATTGATATTGTGTTGTGGGTAGTTTGATCGTTTGTGAGATATTATAGATTGTAATATAGGATAGAATAATATACTGTGGATCAAGTCGTATCAATGAGGAAATACTAAATGTTTACCTGTGGTAAACATTTAGTAAATTGTATTGATGCTAAATAATGCTTATTATGTTCTGTTGTAAGACAGACCTTTCTAGTAATATAAAACTACCCACAACATTGATATTTGATATAAATTGGCTGTACCACTGTTTGTTAATTATTGTTATATATAGTTATTGAAAAGAATGATCAAGCGTTTTATTGCCCGTTCTTTCTCTTGGTTCTATGTCTTTGCTTTGCGAACTGGGCTGTAAATGTAAATGTAGAATCACGACGTAATCTAAAGATATATCCTTGACCCAAACTGAATAAATGAAAGTATGATTTGATAGTTGTCTCTTTTATTTATCAAAACTGTCTCTACACTATAGGAAGCTTCCCTGAATCTAACATCAGAAGTGGGATAAATTTGCACCCACAATACTAATACATCCAATTGCAAGTTCCAGAGTCTCCTCATCGTGATGCCATGATTCTGCCTAAGCCCGTCACTGCACCGTTCAGCTGACGACGGAGAACGATTGCCTACGATCCAGTATCAACGTTGCCGAGAGCAAGCCGGTGGATGAGTACCGACTACATATCTTAACGATCTGCAACAGTATGCTGAAGCCAACAGCAACAACCAACTGCAAACGCTGGTAATGTACTTCCACCAAGATTATAGCCATGAATGGTCGAAAAATATGACTGTTGTTCCAGGTTATTTTAACATGTTCATCAAAAATGTATCTGAGTATAAAACTATGAAGGTAATAGCGAAAAAGTTACAGAAAATGTATAATAGATTTTTAAAGTAGCCGATATTGTTCTAATCTGTTGGAATTTAAATAGGCAACATTTGTAGTGATTGACAGAGACTCTGTATGAGCATTGGCTGTGTTGTGCTTTGTTGATAACTCTTTCTAGTGTTAGTACTCATTAGCATAATCGTCCTGCATATTTGAATTCCAAGAATTAAGTGCTCTGAAGAATCTTTTCATTACAAGTCGAATATGAAATGATGGTAGGTAGAATACATTTCAGAGATTTCTTCATTAATTTTGTTGGCTGTGTATTCATTACATACAGACCAATATTGCGGTGTAGGAATGTGCCTTAGCTCTGTTCCATAAGCTGTTGTTAATTTTTCGCCACAATTACCAAATTAATCAGTTCATGCTATATAGTTTTATTAAATCGGATCAAAACTATAACGAAAGAAAAAAAAATAAGAATATTTTAATGTTAAGCTCTTGAATGTGTTGCCCTGGAGATAAGAATACGAAACTGTATATTTATCTTCGACATATCTTTGAAATAAACTTACTCGTATTTTTAACTGGTTAATAATTGTTTATGGCACAAAAATTTGTGTATAGAATTACAATTAATAATGCACTTTCTATAATTGTGTAGTGAGTAATTCAAAGTTAATGTAACAAGCGCGAACCTTTTTTATTATTAATTACAAAAGTGCCAGGCGTGATCGGTAATTATTATTAATTATTTTTAGCTATAAATACTCATGCTTGAAATTAATAAATTCATTACGCATTCGTCTTCCGCCTTTACTTTCTTTTCCTCACACGCTTCACCTTCTACCGCAACACTTAAACACGCATATTGTAAGTGACAACTATCACTTCATCATGTACCCAGATAATTTCCACCAGTTTACTTGCAATAGACATACTTATGATTTTGTCACTTTGATTTCTATTGGAAGAACAAAACCAAATAGCTTCCATTTGTCTCAGAGGCACCAGATTTCAATGATATGCTGTAATGATAACCTATGAGTTTTGTATAACTATTACTACAAGCGAACTTTTGTGTGTAGGTACAGAAATATTCTATATTATATCAAGCGGGTCTGTGTCTAGCTAGATCATATCGATAAAATGATAGTTTCGTTTAGTAACTATTTCCTTTTATTTTTTAAAGATACCCCATCCTCCTGAGGCCTGAGGGGTCATATATGCTACGTCTAAATATATAGCTCAAGGTATTTTTATTAAAAAGTAGTTATTGAAGAATGTTTTTATATTACATAGGATTAAATTGACTTGTTAAGGAAAGTGACTTCATTTTGCTTATGTCTGGCACTATTAGATGGCAGTGTATTCAATATTTTCAAGTAGTGTTATTTTGGTTGATAATTTCCTGATATTTATAACTATAATAGCAGATAAAATAGTTATAATGAAATGTGTAATAAATGCAGACATCTGTCTAATTAAATGGATCTGAAATAAGCTATTCAACTAAATTGATTCAATTTGAAAATAGTTCCAAATTACATCACAGATTTTTTTTTCGAAAACTTTCTCATAGTTTATTTATCCATTCTCGGAAATAATACAAATAAATTCAATAAATTAATAAAATATGAGACGGTATTTATTTTTATCTGCTTTTATTCATTGAAATTATGTATTTTTACTATGAAGTGCCATGTGTTAAACTGTAAACCTATTTAGACCATAATTATAGTAATAATAAATCTTAGGATTAGCTCTCGGTAATGAACTATCTTATCAATTTAGTATCTCTGGTATAAACACTGCGATAGATAAGCTATTTAGAGATATTTTTTATGCAAAGATATATGTGTACATGTACTTTGTGTGGTTCAATTGTAGGAGACCATGGCAATAATGATTAAAATGGTATTTAATCATTCTAGGTGCTTGAAGGGTTTTATTTATTTATTTTAAACAATACCTACTTACATGTAAGCTTACTATTTTTATACCAAACTTCTTACGAATCGTCAAATCTTAATTATAATGAAACTGAATGAACCAGATACCTAACGTAAAATACGTAAAAAAAAACGAATTAAAAACGATGTCAGTGTTCTGATTGTGTAAACGCAATGAAAATAGCCACAATCACATGATACAATTGATAAATTAAACTGAAATTGATGAAATTAAATAAGATATTCTGCTTAATATAATAAGTATTTGTATAAGTACATTGATTTTTTTAAGTGTTGCGACCTAAATTAATAAATCTAGGTATCTATATTTGACTTATAGATATTGAAATATTAACCGACTGGTCCGAATTCTAACTAGTGTCTGGTTTGACTTTCTACAAGACTATTTATTATACCGTTTCTTACCAAGAGTACTTTTACTGGCATTGGCGTCTAGTTTAACTTTAGGCAGTTCACTGACTATTGGTAACATAAATAAACTATTAACTAAATTGGTTCATTCTTGATTACTAGTTATTTATTTATACTTTTGTACTGTTTGTACCTGCAATACATTTAGGTCAATTCAGTTTATAGCATTCCATACTGTACATTTACGGGTGGTAGACTTACAATTAGGAAACAATTATTATGGAACACTTTTAGGAGAGAGGAGCAGTTTAGTAATATACTTTATTAGTCTATATATTATACCTAGGTACATTTGATATATTATAGTTAAAAGATGTTTTATAGTAACATGCTTTAATAGGGTCTGCTGCATTTATTCTAAATTAATAACATTTTAGTGTATTATTAATATAGATATAAATTTTGATTATGATAAGTTACATTTATAGATTTTCCTACAGTTAATTTTTGTGGAATATAATAAAGAACTTTGTACTTTTAGATAGCTACGATTTATAGATTAATAACGTTTAGATATTCTTTGATGACATAGTAGCTTTTACAGAGAACATTTTTTTAGTTTTCTTACTAAAGTATTTAAGTTAAATTTTAAAATACATATACAAAGAAAATAAAAGGGCGGTCTTACTATAGGTTAGAGGTTCTGATAACCATACACAGCATTACATATAAACTTCTTCTAAACAAGGATCGATAATGTAGGTAGCAGTGATGATATAAAGGTATCTGTAAATATCTATAATAATGTGATAACATCGATTTATTCATTGATGATTAAATAGTTGACGATGATTGAATTATTATTGATGATTAACTTACCGATGGTTAAGAAGTTGATGATAATGCTGGCAATGATGACCATGTTGATGTGATTTTGAGAATGATTTTGATAATGATTTTGATAATGATTTTGATAATGATTTTGATAATGATTTTGATAATGATTTTTTGATAATGATTTTGATAATGATTTTTTGATAATGATTTTTTGATAATGATTTTTTGATAATGATTTTGATGTTGATGATATTGATAATCATTTTGATGTTGATGATATTGATAATCATTTTGATGTTGATGATATTGATCATATTGCCTACGAACTGCTGAAGTCTTTCGCCTTGTTCTAGCCTGGACTCATGTGCAGCAGGTGTGGGGCTAGATAGTATCGAGGAGATTGACCGTTGTTACTTGTCTATTTAATGTGAAAGGAAAGGCAATGGCAATGAGTGTTTTAGAATGAAAGTATTGTCCTAGTATTACACTACTGTTATCATACAAGTTGGTACCTGTATACTTGTAAATTAGTGAAATCGAATTTAATTATTTAACTCGGTTGTGAATTTAAATTATTTATTTTATTTCATTTATTGATCAGCCATAAGCAGAATTGCCTATTTTAATTTTTTTATTCTTAAAACCTTTACTTAAATTTTATGCTTCGTAGTGGCTCCTTTTGTACTATATTATTTTTGTCAATTTATGGATGGATAATACAGTGGTGTAATATTGTAAAATTAAACTGTACTTCTATGTAACATGTGTATTGTGAATGTTAATGATCCCTTCATAGAATAGCAAATACAATTTGTAACAATGGTATCAAAGCAGCTGACACAGAACTTATTTCTAGACTCTCAAAATGAAACCCTAATGACTGTAAATATGAGTCCAGTTTATTTTTGTGTAATTGTTTCGTACAAATGGATTGTTGTTGTGATACTATTCTTATAATTGAACTTACTTAGATGACGACGTAAGTCAGTATAGCCGTAGCGGACGTAACGATACTATAGTTTTTAGATGGCTTTAATCAATATGGTAAGAATTCATTGTTACATAATACAGGGCGCCCGTCGGGCGATTGTTTAGTAAAGTGTTATTTAATTTATTGTACTTCGAGGACGAAGTAATTGTCAGTCTGGCCGTGAGAGATATGTAATAATATCTAGGCTTTGGGCTGAAATTACTGATATCCAAGTATTTATACATAATATGTAAGAGGATAGTGGCAACTAAATGACACTGACATGACGTTTGACAGTTAAACTGTCAAACGTGTAAATAAGGTGTACCTATATAAGTCGACAGGCTCGGCTAGCTCGTCCTATTCTCCTTCGACGACGGCTCAGGTACGATATGGTTCTGACTATTTAATTGCCACTGTGTTCCAATATTCTGTGTTGCTTGTTCTTTTGTTTCATCATCTAGGAAACAATGTAAGATAGTGTAATCATTATCTTATTGATATTGTGTTGTGGGTAGTTTGATCGTTTGTGAGATATTATAGATTGTAATATAGGATAGAATAATATACTGTGGATCAAGTCGTATCAATGAGATTCATTAGGTATATACCTGTGGTAAACATTTAGTAAATTGTATTGATGCTAAATAATGCTTATTATGTTCTGTTGTAAGAAAGACCTTTCTAGTAATATAAAACTACCCACACCATCGATATTTGATATAAATTGGCTGTACCACTGTTTGTTAATTATTGTTATATACAGTTATTGAAAAGAATGATCAAGAGTTTTATTGCCCGTTCTTTCTCTTGGTTCTATGTCTTTGCTTTGCGAACTGGGCTGTAAATGTAGAATCACGACGTAATCTAAAGATATATCCTTGTGCCAAACTGAATAAATGAAAGTATGATTTGATAGTTGTCTCTTTTATTTATCAAAACTGTCTCTACACTATAGGAAGCTTCTCTGATTCTGACACGTGCATAGGATTCCCACCAAGAACTTAGGGTCCCAAGCCAACCTCACCTGCAAGTGGTGCACCTGCCGATCACCGGACGAGACTCTGGCAGACAAAATATCTCGATAAGCGGCAATAGGCTCGCCAACTATTACGTGGGATCAAAACACTGGCGAAAAGTGGGCGTTTACTATGCCTCTGCCTACCCCTTCGGGGAAACAGGCGTGAGTCTATGTATGTATGTATGTAATGTTTATCTTATGATCCTCCCCATAAGTGTTACTAACTTAATAAATAAATATCTCGAGTCATTGACTATTGAATAGTCAATTATCAAGTTTTAAAGCTAACAGTGACTTTAGTTTTACATTTTTTCTGTCCTGTGCATCATATATGACTGTTATCAATGGTTTTAATGTTACTCACTGGAGAGCAATTGGTTTAAAACTCGATAAAACTTAAGTATCTACCCTATTTAATAGTATTTTTACATAAAAAATATAAAAGGCATTTATAAAAAGCTTTATTATCCCACTGCGCGCGGTATTTCAAAGCACAAAAGATTCTAATCAAAGTAAAATGCATGACTTTACCATAAAGCAAGCAATCGGAATATTGTCACGTCCGCATGCGTATTCTCTATATCTGACGTAATGGATAGACGCTCTCTAGCGTGGATGCTAAATACTCTAGATTTAACAAACATTATGCTTCGGCTGTGTATACAAGAGAGCTAGAAAGCTGAGTTGTGTGTTAAAACATCAACTTGACATCAGTCTTTCGCAGTTCATCGCTGGACAAATGACACAATTTGCGCCATTATAGCACTGTGATTTGTGAGTCAACAGGAGGAATTTATCGCTTACACCGTGCTGCCCAGATGGATTGGTTTGGGGTTTAATGCCGAGTTTTACGTCTGTTCCGAAAGATACTATTTAATTCGTGTATTTTCTTAGGTGCATCTTACAACACCCACAGAATACAATGGGTAGTGTTATTTTGTATTCCTCAACCGTCATCGCATGGAGTACTTGCTTCTTTGCTCGCTTGTCTTTTAATTATACTGTTTTACCATAAAATATGTATTTTGTGTGATGAAGAAATTGTCTATTTTCTCTGTGTCCGCAGTTTGAATGTTTGTAAATTCCCCGCGAAGCAGCCTTTATTCCTATTGCGAAAGTCGCTTTCAAATTTTTATGAGCTAGGAGGCAAACGAGCAACGACGGATCGCCTAATGGTATGCGCAAGGTGTGCTTTTTGTGATGATTTCCTCGCTCAGCTGAAGAGTTCATCTTTGTTGTCTACCTGGCCTAAGCGCGCTCAGACTGATATCATCATTGAAGTGAGGGTGAATGGGGTGGAACGTATTTTGACGCAATTAACGATTCCATGATACTAAGGGGATAGCACTGGACAACAGTTTAAATGTCCCATAGACGGCTTACGAGCCGTATAATGGGGCGAGCCCATGGGAAATGCAATGGCATTTCCCAAGGGCTCGCCCATAATGATGGGGTGAGCAAATATGTATAATTGACGGAGTATAACTTTACTGCCGTTCTTCTACGCTATTATTATTTCAAGTATATAAAAGTGCTTATCATTTTGTATAAAACAAATTTTATGAAATTAATTATGCGGCCCGAAAGAGAAACTATATCAATTTTTATATTTGATTTCAATTGGAGTATTCTTAGTCTTTGTAAGTATCAAATTCAAGAGGTTTTAAAGTACGAACACATGGAAACCACAAATTCTGAGTTCATCATCTTCTTGCCCTGGTCCCAATCTATTTGGGGTCGGCGCAGTACGTCCTTCGCTTCCATTCTTTTCTGTCGCCCGTCATCTGATCATTTACCCCTTTCTCTTTCATATCCATCCTCACACAGTCCATCCATCTTTTTCTTGGCCTCCCTCTCCCTTTCCATCCCTCTACCTTCATATTCATCACTTGCTTACCTACATACATATCATCTCTTCGCATAATATGTCCTTACCAAGCCAAACGACTTCCTTTCACTTTCTCGTCTATAGGCGCCACTTTCAGACTACCTCTCACGTATTCATTCCTAATCTTATCCATTCTCGTAACTCCACACACCCATCGCAACATTCTAATCTCTGCCACATGTAATCGTTTTTCATCCATCTTCTTAGTAGCCCAACACTCAGCTCCATACAATACGACAGGCCTTATAACCGCCTTATATATGCGTCCCTTGAATTTTAAAGGCATTTTAGGATCGCATATTGTGCCCGAGACCTGTCGCCATTTCATCCATCCTGAGTTGATCCTTTGCCGAACATCTCGGTCAATTTCGCCGTCGTGTTGCAGGAGTGAACCGAGGTAGCGAAAGTCGGAGCATACTGGTAGGGGTATACCGCCGAGTGTAACCGGGCTTGGACTAGAGAGGCCGCCAAAGTCACAGAACATGTATTCAGTTTTGGTTCTGCTTATCCTAAGGCCTACGTTCTCCAGTCTCTGCCGCCACTCCTCCAGCTTGCTCTGCACCTCCTGTCCACTTTCTGCTACCAGGACGATGTCGTCGGCAAACAGCATGCACCAGGGTGCCTCTTCCTGTATGTCCGATGATATGGCATCCATAATCAACAAGAAGAGGTAAGGACTAAGAGCCGACCCTTGGTGCAAGCCTACAGCCACATCGAATCTGGCTGTGATTCCTGCTGCGGACCGGACTTGCGTGTGGCATTCAGCATACATAGCTTGGATCAACTTCAGGTACTTTTCAGGCACTCCTTTCTTCTTGAGGGCCCACCACAAGACTTCACGCGGTACCCGGTCATATGCCTTTTCGAGGTCAACGAATACCATATGCAGATTTTTATGCGCCTCCCTGTATTTTTCACAAATTTGGCGAAGTGCAAAAATGGCATCCACCGTACCTCGACCAGGCATAAAACCGAATTGGTTACGTGAAATCTCACTCTCTGCTCGCAAACGTCGCTCAATTACTCTCTCCCATACTTTCATACTATGAGGCATTAACTTTATTCCCCGATAATTGTTGCATTCTTGGACATCTCCCTTATTTTTAAAAATGGGCACTAGGTAACTCCTGCACCATTCCTTGGGTACTGTCTCCTCATGCAACATCTTATTGAAGAATAAAGTCAGCCACGCCCATCCATCCTCCCCTAACACCTTCCATGCTTCTTCTGGTATTCCATCTGGTCCTAATGCTTTCCCATTCTTCATTCCACTCACAGCCCGTCTTACCTCATCCTTACTTATTACATTCACTAGTCCAATATTCTTCGCCTTGTCCTCAAGCATTTTGCACCAATCATTCTCTTCATTCATTAATTTTTCAAAATATGTTCTCCATCTTTCTTTAATCCTATCATCATCCGTAAGAACCACTCCTGTTTCATCTTTCATACACTTGATATGGGATACATCCCTCGTCTGAGTTACAAGGCACAAATCTTACAACTATTTTCTACGACTTTTTCTTATCGTCTTGACGATAGGTCAATAATATATAAATAGGACACACAATTGCAAAGTAAGTTTCTCTAACATCGGTGTGCTTGTCCTAAATAGAGATAAAGAACAACAATGTATCGTAATGCGACGTCGCTCCGTTTTTGTGCGTCGCGTCGACGCGGACCAAATCTACAGATTTATTCCCTTAAGCGGATTGCTTTTACTATTAAACTTGTTATTTTTACCCTCTGTCCTCCTCCACCTAATTTAAATCTTGCTGACGGAACCGGACCTTTAACCGAATAAAGCTCACGATGTTCTAACGTTAAAGGCTGATTTCCATAGTGTTTTCTTTGCAAACTTAGGTTTTGGGCGTTAAATTATTCTGAACGATGTGTTTGTGGCACAGTGAGTATTTCTTTCGTACAGTAAATTACATAATGACAATGTTATTTATTTCTGCAAGTAAATCATCAACATTTCCTGACTTTGGAGTTTGGATCCGCCAAATTAAGGCACATTGCCTAAAACATGATCGCAGAAATCAGTTTCACGATTTAATATCTTTACGGTCTTCACTATGCAGCCACCGTTACGGCACCGTCCCAACCAAGTGATTAACTTGACATTTTAAACTACAATCTTATGTCGTATAATATTTTATACCATCAATACAAAGCGCCAACGATGGTTTGTAAGCTCGCTTGGTCCTTAACAACCTTCTAGGCAGTGTTGCAGTTACGCCCATATCCAGTAGGTACTTTTACACACACATCACCTTATCCGTGTACTAGCAATAAATATTTAAAGACAGAGGAGTAGACCGAATTATGATGTGTATAAAAAATTATATTAATCTGTTCACAAACAACAGAGAGAGTTAGAAAAAAAATATAGTTGTGAAATTGTGAACCTCCCACTTTTTTGAAGTCGCTGAATAATTTCACTTAAGTTCATGATAAGATATGATAATATGGAAGTTTTACCAATTAGTGTTTCGAATAGCAAAAACTTTTCGAGAATTCTGCAATCTAAAAAAATCACATCAACACTACCTACACAATTTAATCCAAGTTTTAATTAAGTCGCAATTGAAATACGCGTAGTACGTGGGAGTTTGTCAATTTCTTTTCGTATTCCGACAAACTTTGCTGTCGGGTTTGTATCGGATCGGAATCGACTTTGGTGTGAGTTTCTGTTTAGAATCGACAATGAGATAACAACTTCTCAAGTTATTTTACATAAGCGTCGAAAGGTCGCACTTTCGTTATGTGTTGATTTCTGAACGAGGATTAATTCAGAAAACGCCCGACAACATACCTGGGTGACCTTAAAAATTATCTATATGCCTTGGAGATTATATTACCCAAAAAGCTCACGATATAATAAATTATATTCATGTAGGTACAAAATATAATGACACTGGCGAATTAAAGCCAGTTTTGAATTTTCTTGCATTACTTCTCAATCACACATGCTGTATCACAAACAATGCTTCCTATAAAAATTATTTACGTCAATATTAAAATAAATTAAATACACAAACGCAACCATTTGAGATACCCTAAGCTATCGTTGCATCTTCAGTAAATAATTCTAAATTGCAATAACAAAAGATTTAAGTTCGCTTTGTAGCCTGTCGGTGTACACACATAACATAGAAAATTGAAATTCTGAACACGGAAATGTAGGTGTTAGCCGCTGTAAAGAAGAATCATAATGTGTAATTTACTCATTTTGTGTCGAGAAATTGCGGAGGTAAGACTTGAAAGTAAACGTACGCACATACACGAGTTCTGAACTAGGTAAATACACTTCCATTACTTGCCTTTGTAAGGATGCGCTATTGGATGAGCGGATGATTAAGGAGCATCTTGACTTTAATAATGTAATTGAAAGCATCTGTGTCGAGATAGCTTAAGAAATAATGGGTAAGTATGAAAATTTCGACGCATATTTTTCGCAAAGACTAGTGCATATACTTTTACGCAGGTTCACTTAATGGTCTGAACCGATTTATTGTATTTTCAATCCCCAAACATACAGCACTTGTATAATCCATAATTATATGAGTTTTTTTTGAGTTTATTGTTTGAATGAGTGTAATGTCCTCCGGGTTAAAGGACTTATTTCTAGAGAGGGAATGGGACTGTAGGGCTGTGCATATTTATTATTTATTTCTTATTGTTCTATAATTGGATGCCTCTGATCTATTTTATTACTTTATTTTCAGAACAATCAATTTTTGATATTAAATGTCTATTCGTAAGCAGAATACAACAACCAAATAATACAACACGTTTCTTCGAGTTTCTCCCGCTTGTTGTAACAAATTTAAATTATATTCAACAAAATATCCCAAAATTTTACTAACACTATTATGAATAACCTTTTAGGTAACTACAAACGCTTCATGCAAGTCAGTCCATTTAAGACGATACCGTAACCTTCATCCGACAAGGAAGACCGAAATAAAGACAAACGATGGTGCAAGCCTTACAACTCCGATAAATAACGGTTGACTACCAATTTATCAACAAATTTAACCGTTAATGGGCAGGCGGTTGGGCCGTGTTAAATGCAGGGCCCGGCCGACAGATGGCGTTGATTGAAGAGGGTATTCTATGGAGGACATTGAACGGCTGAACGGATCCTCATTATATTGGACAATACTCATGTCGAGCATTTGAACAATTTTTTTGGGGTCTTAATTAGTTCCAAGGGTCTTACTAGTAACACATTGGTTGAGTTTTGCATTCAGGAAGTGTTTTCCTATAAATGAGCCGTGAATTATATTGCTATTAGAAGAACTCGGCTGATTTGGATGAATTTTTGAATGTGTATTTAATAACACAGTTTATTAAAGAATTTGATTAAGATAAATCTTCATATATTATGCGTTATGTCCGACAGAGAGAACAGATCAGAAGAACTTAGGGTTCTTCTGATCTGTCCTTTTTGTGGTACAGAAGAGCATGCATGAGAAACTTTATTGGAGTAAATGAAGCAAGAGAGATATGTCAGGATGATTGCAAATAGCGTTCTGTAGTCTCTGCCTACCCCTCCGGGAAAGAGGCGTGAGTCTATGTATTTATGTATATGATGCGTTTTCTTGTCGTCAACTCTGCCTTTATGAAAACATTACAAAAACATTGAAAAAAAGGCCTGTTAGTAGTGCATTATATAAATTCAAACTTATTTAATTTGTATCATGAGAAATAGTGGCACATTGACTTTAAATTCTAGCAATAATTTAATAATGCTATAGATACAATGTCGTTTCTAAGTAGCTAAGTACGAACAATCGACATAAATATTTTGTATAATGATAAACATAAGAATCTACGCGCGAACGCTACGAAATCGTCAAGCATATAAATAATTGATTAATGCCCATCATAAAATCCTCACGTAAAATAAATTATGACTTTATGATCTTTTCAGAAATGTTTTATCATGAAAAAGATTTATTCCGCGCTCAAAACATGCGAACGACGTTGTAGGAAATTACTGGCAACATTAAAATTTCAGCGCGTTTATATTTTAGACCTACTTGATACTTGATTGCACGGGCTGTTTCCGCAACTCCACGTCTTGGAATTGAATGGTGTCGTCATTCGAGCCACCCCAGCTCTACGAGGAAGGCCAGCAGACTCTTGATGTGGCCCACGGCTTCCCTCAGGGTGCTGTATTTGGTCAGGTACTGCTGCCTGTACTGTGCGACCTCAGGGCAGTCGAGGAGCAGGTGGGCTGCCGTCTCGTCTGCTGCCATACAGGCCCTGCACAGCGGGTTGTCGGTGATACATATAGTAAATAGGTGTTTATTAAAGAATCCGTGTCCTGTGTAGGCGGCCGTGACTGTCCGTAGTTGTTGTTTGGACAGCCGGAGGATTTGTTTGGCTATCTTACCGTCTACTGCGGGAAGAGCCTCCTTGGCCTGCCTACATGTTTCAATACCAATCCAGGACTGGTTGTTTTGGGTCCTGGTCCTATTTCTTACCAGGTAGCGATAAAAACCAGAAGGGAGGGGAATAATGGGCTCGGGTCCCACCACCTCTAAAGTGGCCCCTCTTCTGGCAAGTACGTCGGCTGCGTCATTCCCTCTTGAGCCACTGTGGCCCGTGATCCATTGCAGTGTTAATTTGTTTTGTTTACCTACCTCTGTTAGTTTCTGGTGGCATTTAAGCGTGAGTGCCGAGGTGATAGTATGGCTTTTGAGGGCTCAGAGGACCGGCTTACTATCTAAGAGGATCCTAATGGATCGTTCCCTTATCTCACGTGCCATGATTGCTGTGGCAGCTAGGATTATGCCAAAACATTCGGCCTGGTAGACCGTGTTGTAGGCTCCCAGTGGTGCTGCGATGTTGATGTTTAGGTCCTCGGAGAATACTCCTGAACCCGTACCTGTATCCGTCTTAGACCCATCTGTGAAGATCGTGAGCTCGTTGTGATTAACCACTCCTTCGTGTAGATCCTCGTACAGTTGGATTTTGTACTTCTTGTCGAACACAAATTGTTTCGGTATTTGGACGCCAATTGCTTGTGTGAGAGGAACTTCTTTAAAGAGTGTATTTAAGTTGCTAGTGTGCGGTGTGTTGGTGTCTTTCCAGAGCTTCAGAGCTCTTAGCCGGACCGCCGACATCGTTGCTTCCTGTTGTATAAACAAGTACAATGGAGGCAGGTCCAGCAACACTTCGAGTGCCGCTGTAGGTACACCTACTAAAACTACAGTTTTCATGCAGCCCGTTGCCGCTAGGCAATGCAAGTCTTTGAAGCTTTTGAAGCTTGTTGGCGGCCGTTGTTAGGTTGGTCCGAGGCCACCACACTACTGCACCGTAGCTTATCATCGGACGTATTATTGTCTTATAGAGCCATAAGACAATTTTGGGGGATAGGCCCCAGCGTTTGCCTATCATCTTCTTGCACTGCCAGAAGACAATGCTGGCTTTGTTGAGCTTATTTTCTGTGTGGCTGTTCCATGTCAATTTGCTGTCGAGAGTGACACCTAGGTACTTGACCTCGGTAGACAGCTTAAGCTCTGTATTAAATAACCTGGGCAGTTGGTAAGTGCCCAGCGCGCGTTTGTGTGTGAACACAACTAGTTCGGTCTTGGTCGGGTTTACAGATAATTCGTACTCATTACACCACCACTCTACTATGTGAAGGGCTTGTTGGGTTAGATCGTACACTGTACTGGTTACCTTACCTGAGGTGAGTATGGTTAGATCATCTGCATAACCAATTGTGTAGAAGTCTCTCGCGTTGAGTTTGTATATGAGTTCATTGATGACTAAGTTCCACAATAGCGGGGAGAGTACACCTCCCTGCGGGCACCCTTTAGTTATCAAGGCTGTCTGAGTGTCGCCACTGTATGAGCATCTGATCCACACCATGCCTGGCTATGGCGTTGCTTATGCTGGAAAAGTTTGTCTTGTCGAAGGCTCCTTCTATGTCAATGAAGGTGCCCAGACAGATGCATTTTTGTTGTATAGCAGCTTCTATCTGGTTCACGACCTGATGTAAGGCCGATTCCGTCGATTTCCCTGAGCTGTATGCATGTTGGTTGGCATGTAGGGGTAAGTATTTAAGTGTGTGACGTCGTGCCCCTCCGTCTGAACTGTGACGTCGAACGAAGGTGGTAGCACCTCTGCCCGCGCGCCCCGCACGCCATATATAAGCGTGCGACGCTGCTCAATCTTCCCTTTGCTCCAGATCACGGCCATCAGTTAAGTCTTCTTCCTATCAAGACCCTGGCCTTCGGAACACCAGTGAACACCAACTATTCTTGTCGGACCACGCCCTGAATTTACTCATGATCTCAATTAGTAAATCTTAGTTTTAAAGTAGCTGCATTGTATCTACCTATATAGGCAATTATATTGTGAAGTGTACTATTCTAAAAGTGTTTTCATTTGTAAGTAAAACCTGATTTTCTACCTTTTTTTGATCGGCGAGTGATTGAGTCTGGCTCACCACCTACAAACCAATCACCTGAGTGACATTGGCGCCCAATAGGATTTCTTTTTATAGCTAAATTGGTGTTCCGAAGGTGAGTGGTATTTTTTTCTGCATTTTTATATATTTTTGTGTATTTTTATGTGTTAAATACGTCCAGGAGTAACCTATATCTTTTTCTTGTCAGCCACAAGTCACTTATTTGTATTCTCTAACTAATTATATGTCTAATTGAACTATCTGCTAGATAAATTGCATCGCGCAATGTTATCAAACGTTTTATTCTCGGCCGCTTGGCGTACAAGCGACGCCGCGCCGCGCCGGCTCAACGAAGCCACGTGTTTTATCTACCTACAATTTCAATTTCTCTTGGACGCATTTTACATTTTACTACATTCTCTTCCTACAATACGCAATTACGCACTTTATTTTCTTTCACTAGTAGGCATGTGTGTAATTTTAGTGAACATTGCAGTGTAATTTATTATAATTTTTTTTTGCCATTATTCTTCATGGGTTCGTTTCTCTGTTATATTTTGTCTCATGCGATTGTATAAATTAAACTGTTAAAATAGCTTAAAAGAAGTTTTTAAAGTCTTTACTAAACTTTTTCTTAAATAAATGCTATATACAAATAACTTTGCTCAAAATCTCGCATCTTTATATCATTAATGAAGGTACATAAATAATAAATAACTAAATAATTTACTTGTAAAAGTAATAAATAAATTAATTAACCTCTAAAGTTAATTTTCTTTTTCTTTCTATTGCTGTTGGTTTGCTGAGTTGGTAGCTTTGGGAAAAGCTATTCTATTCTAGCCTTTACTAGTCTTTGACGGGCTGTTGTCTGGCCTTTAATAGGGTGTTTTTTCTGCTGTTTTGACCAAATAATTCGGAGTGCTTTGTAGTCCACGCGGCGTCTACTAGCCGTGTGTTGACCCTATTTGCTATGTGAAATCTGTACGGATGCTACTAAATGCGTATGGATGCTGCTAAATGCGCATGGATGCTTTTTGCTGTCGGATTCCGATGGCGCTCTGTTTTGCCGTTTATATAATGGTCTCCTTCTCTTGCTAAATGGGAGAAGATTGGGTGCTGTTTGCTACCTGATTCTGATGATGTATGTGCTCTGTTTTGCCATTTTCTAATGGTACTTTTGCTCTTGCTAAACAAGAGATGAATGCTATATTTCTCTGTTCTTCTTGCTGTGAAGAACGGGCATTGTCGGGTTAAAAGTGTTATGGAGTCTGTTGTTTATACCGACAACGCCTCTTTAAAACGTTGGAGTTTTAACTTTGAATTACCGCGGTGGCTAGACTGCGAGGTTGCGTCGATTTATCGATGATTTTTGTTGTCTTTTAGTGTTTTTACCTGATATTTTTGTTGTTCTATACCTGTTTTCACTACAATACTAACGTGGTGAAGACTCGTTCTTAAAATGTTCAAGTTCTACTAACGATTCTTGGCATTTCATTTTAAACTATCAAGTTCCGACTAAAGGTTTTTGGTGTTTAAAAGGGTTACTAGGTAACCCTACTTATGTTGTTGTCTATCAGGTAATAACAATAAATTGTGTGATTTAATAAACAAAAAAAATGTGTGTTTAAAAAAAAAAGTGGGTTAAGTCGTTTTATATAAGATTTTAACCCACACTTACTAAATAATTTTAGCGTATGATGGTCATTCTGTCTGACCTTAGTGTATATAATAATATAATATGTGTAAATATATATTTTTTTTCTTTTTGGGTCACCAGTGAACACCAACTATTCTTGTCGGACCACGCCCTGAATTTACTCATGTTCTCAATTAGTAAATCTTAGTTTTAAAGTAGCTGCATTGTATCTACCTATATAGGCAATTATATTGTGAAGTGTACTATTCTAAAAGTGTTTTCATTTGTAAGTAAAACCTGATTTTCTTCCTTTTTTTGATCGGCGAGTGATTGAGTCTGGCTCACCACCTACAAACCAATCACCCGTGCGACAAGTGCCCCACTTCTTAGTTCCCTCTCGCAGAGCCTTTCCAAGGCTTTAAGCATGAAGGAGGTCAGGCTTATTGGTCTGAAGGACTTTGCATTGGTATAGTCTGTTTTGCCTGGTTTTGGTATGAAAATTAGTTTGACTTCCCTCCATCTCTTCGGTACATATCTGAGGGCCAGGCTAGCCCTCATGATTGCCAGAAGTCTTTTGCGGACATGTTCACCCCCCCATTGTAATAACCCTGGAAAGATGCCGTCCAGTCCGGCTGCTTTGAAGGGATGGAAGCTGTCAATGGCCCATCGGAGCTTTTCCTCTGTGACCACGGTATTTGCATGTCTCCACTCATGTTCGGTCGCCACTGTTTGTGTGTCGTGCCACGTTATTACCGGGGTGACCTTCGGCGTAGCAGTCGCTTACACTCCCGCTGCGCCAACCGGTCGTCAAAAGTAGGAAAAGTCAAGTAAGAAATATATATATATATAAAATAGTAGACCGAAGTTTAGAGCACTGGTGACATTAGTTGTGTAAATGATGACTGTATTGCTAACTGATCACTAGAAAGTTCTTTGATGTCAGAGATTAGTGGGTCACTTCTTCTAAATATATGTATTTACCTAAGCTTTTGTAAGTCGTACTCATACTAATATTTATGTAACCGAAAGGTGAGTATAAAATTCTTTGGGTGAACTAAAGAAGTTACTTAACTACAGTTGTTACGCGGGTTGATGACAAATGGGTTTAAAAATATTGAGTTTTTCTCAAGGTTTTAATTATTCTGCAACTTGTATTCATAAAAATAGCAGTCAGTAAAATAAAAGGTTAAAAAAGAGTCACAAATCTGTCACTCCGGACGTTGCCGAGTGGACATTTCTAATTAGACTATTTAGACTCTAAATAGTCTAATTAGAAATGTCCACTAAAACCACGAAAATAGTTCACTCAACGTGTATGCTCTAAATTTTAGAGCATACACGTTGAGTGAACTATTTTCGCCACTGTTCAGTCTTCATATCCTATGTTAGTCGAGATCCATTAACGGATCTTACACAAACATATATTTTGTCGTTTGTTGGATATAGGAGCCGATGACGTCATCAATCACAGCGCCCTCTAACGATCATGTTCCATGTTGAAGCTACTACAGTAAGTACGTATAGGT
Organism: Euclidia mi; assembly: GCA_944739405.2. Lineage (NCBI taxonomy): Eukaryota > Metazoa > Arthropoda > Insecta > Lepidoptera > Erebidae > Euclidia > Euclidia mi. Next base: position 2,016,314 of record OX123201.2, read on the forward strand.
CTTGACAAAAATATTTAGGTTATACTTAGTAATATAATAAAAGCGGAAGTGTGTATGCTTATTTGTTTGTTTGTCCGTCGTTATTCGTTTTTTGTGTTTGGATAGGATTTCGTTGATTTTCTTTCTGCGTGCAATCCGCCTAGTTTTCAATCGGTCGAAAAGTATATAAAAATAATGATAATATATTAGGCAAATTCACACTCGGTCATCTTATCATATACTAAATAGAACTTGTACTATGGCAACCAGATAAACATTCTTATAAATTCGTAAAAAATCATGTACATACATGTCATACCTACATATTATACATCTATACACATAAATAAAATGGGAGTGTCTGTTTGTAATATTAAAATAACCGCTTTTCACTAACTGCATATGGATGTATACACGGTACATATACCGACATTATATTTTTTACAATTTTTCTCTGTCTGTCTGATTGTTTTCGCTAATCTCTGGAACGGCTGGACCGCTTTTCATGGGACGTTCACTGGTGGATAGTTGATGTACCAAGGAGTAACTTACGCTATAAATTAACCGGGTACGCGAAGTAGTTCCCTCAGGACGCGGGTGAAACCGCGGGAAACAGCTAGTCTATTATAAAATTACACCCAGACACAGAAAAAATCATTGTGCTTATCACACAAAGATTTGTCCTGGGTGGGAATAAAACCGACGACCTGTGGCATACCAGTCAGGGTCATTAACTACGATACTCACATGCCAGCAGGATATCTTAATGTTACGGACTATACCATTTTATGGACCCTAACTTCTTCTTCCAAAGAGTGCCCCTCAGCAATAAAAACGTATTAACACCAACTTACTCTATTCCGTAAAAGCACATCACTCTAACCAGATAACTATAATGAACAGAAAACACAACGTTGAAAATAGTTAGACATTTAAGAGGGTACGAAGTTTTCAGATGAGATAGCAACCGGCTTAATTAAACGATGCAAAAGCGCAGCATTCCGACATCTATCTATTTATTAGTGCTTTAAATTTTACTGCACAAGACTCGGAAATAAAATACAAATGAACTGTTTCATAACCTTGTACCTTTGATAACGAGCTTGCCTTCGCAAAAAGCAAACGTAAATTATACGTACGTATTCACCGATGTAATTATATTCTATGTAGAAGTATGTATTTACATACTAAAATTTGCCTGCGGCTCCATCAGCGTACTAGTCGGCTATCGCAGTAAAAAGTACTAGGTCATTCTTTAGCCTCCTAATGTTCTACACACACAAAAATCTTACCATACATCGCTCTGTTTCGATGTGAAAGAGTAACAAACAAATAAACACTTTCGCGTTGTAATATTAGTATGGGTAGGCAGACATATACCTAACTTTCATGCCATGCAACTGAAGTGACTAAGGGCGGTTTAAGATTAGCCTTTTATACGCGCGTATAAGCTCGTTTTTGGAAGCGCGTGTAGGCGCGTATAGGCGCGCCTTTTGGCACATGCGTAACTCTTACGAGCGTTGACCCGCTTCTAAGCTCATATAAGCGCGAGCTGTCAGAAACCATGTTGACACTGACACGATGTCACTGCCGTTTCGAGTGAACACGACGAAATAGTTCACGCGAGTCCGGTTTTTTGAGGCGCGTAATGTAGCACGCGTGTAAGCGCGTATGCTGAAACGACCGTATACGCGCAGAAAAATACGCTAATCTGCAACCACTCTAAGCATATGATTATTCGTTTTTTAAATTGCTACATAATTATGTTGATTGGATATTTTCAAGAGACGAGCGTGTTTTACGCTGTATGCTGAAGTACCTTGTTGGAGCCGTACTTCTATTGGAGCAAATGCAATACTTACCTATTGTTTAATATTTCTATATAAAGTCGTTAGTGAGTCCTTAACGTACTTCTATTGGAGCAAATGCCCTACTTATATTTTATATTTCTGTATAAAAAATATCTTGCTATAGTCCAAGGTCCGGCTGCAAAAATCTGTAGATTTCGGGCTGCAAACATTTAAATAATTCTCACGTATAATAATTATCGGTATACAAATGAATAGAGCTTAAAGTTTGTCATCTAAAACCAACGCTATGTTGACAAAATTTCCAAGGCCCGTAACTCGTACTTGTAACTTGTCATTGAGAGAGCGAGACACGTCTTACGTTTGCTCAAAGCTTACCTCAGACATGCTCTCCAGCTGGCACCGAAGGTGTCACTGTGTGTATTTTGTTGCACAAGCGTGCATCGAGCATTCTTGGTAGTATTTTATTTAAAAAGAAAAGATAAAACGAAAGCATGACAGTTGTTGCATGTTTTCGTTTGTGATTTTCTTTTTATTGATAGATATACTGCTGGTCCTAATATTCGATCTATGCATGGATTTGCCTACTAGAGATACATATTATTTTACATACATAACTTCACGCCTTTTATCCCCAAAGGCAGTGGTGTATTACACACCCTATCTTCACCAGTTATGTTTCAGTCCCAATGTAATAGGGGGAGAGCCTATTGCCATGTACCGGGCACATCATTAAGCGAGCTATAATTTATAATGCACATAACTTCGAAAAGTCAGAGGTGTGTGCCTGGGGTACCTGGGGATCGAACCCGAGACCATCTTCTCGGCAGTCCGTTACGTAGGTACACCGCTGTTATATTATGTGATGTATTTTGTGGTATTCTCTCGTTTTCCATAAATTCATTTGCACTAATATTGTTTGCCATAATCATCCCCGATCATAATATTTACTTGCACTATTATCATTTATACTAATAACGTTTGCGTAATCGTACTTCCCGGTCGAGCCGGTCCATTCATGTTGAAATCAGCGAGGCTCTACTACCTATGCTTATTCACGTATTTCCACGTAATTTCACGGTCAGCTAGTTATAATATCCGCCGCGGCCGCTTCGTTCTAATTATGCGCATCGATAATCATCCCGACGCTCATACTCCACCCAAATCGATTCCCTTTTATTCGCCGTTTGTCAAATGACCTCCATTTGTACTGCCCCGCGCTATAAGTACTGGATTGTGTTCCCTGTTTATGTAAAGTAGACGTATAATAAATGCAAGGAAGGCTTTTGAGTTTGATATTTTGAACTGGTGACTAAAAGACTTTGTTTGAAATATATTAATTATAATTATAGATTTACATCAATGTTGTTTAAGTACCTTAGGGAAGTAATGTAGTTAACTACATTTAACTTTAAAGACCTCCATAACAGTGATCAAGTTATTTTCTTTTCCTTTAATTTTTACTTAATATTACGAATCATGGTCATCATAATATTAGCCTCTTACAGTCCACTGGAAGAAATAGGTGTTTTCTTATTTGTGTCACAGTAGGTGAGTAAATAAAAGGCCTTGGCCTACTATACCACGCTGGCCAGATAAGTAGGTATAGGATTTGGTGTCGAGCTTTCCATCTCTTCCGGAAGATACTATTTGCTTCATATATATTACTTAGAATATTGCCTCCGTGGTCAAGTGGATAGCGTATGCGACTGGTGATCGGAGGTCCCGGGTCGTGCAAAAGTGTAACTGGGTTTTTCCGCATTCTCAGTAGCAGCATGGAGTCTGGTGATGTGCACGGTAACGGCAATAGGCTCGCCCCCTATTACGTAGGATCAAAAATTCATGGCGAAATGTGGGTGTAATATTGCACCTCTGCCTACCCCTTCGGTGATAAAGGGCGTGAGACTATAAAAAAAAATATTCCTTAGTTGTCTCTACCGACACACAAAAAATTAAATGGGGTGATGACACTATGTATTCTTAATCCAACTGGCATGTAGATAAAGTTAAATATAAGTAGAACTACAACATTTTAAAATTGTGATTGTAATGTGCACGTTAGCATTTGTGAAATGAACAAAGTATGATTGCAAACGTGCATCTAAATAAACGCACAAGAGACAAATTGTAAATATATGTAAATTGTATAATTATAAATGTGACGTTACCTAAGATACATTTTGTGCTATATATAAGAGAGTGTCAACATAATGCTAGAATAGAAATCCTTTGTTAACTCGCTTTTATTAGGTCGTCGTATATGTAACTAACAATGTAATGGAATCTAAGCTTACTAATTTAACCATCTTCCAAGGGTCGTAGCGTAAAGAAAATTGGCAGTTGTATGTAGTTCTGATGACAATACAATAATATGGTACTGTCAAACTGATCTGATGATGGAGCCAGAAGACATGAACGGGAACTTCATGACGGAAAATCGTATCATAGCTGTTTTGGATTTCTTAGAAAAGTCTTGTAAATAAACTTTGGCCACAATTAGGTTTCAAGGTCAGATGATGAAGCCGGAAGATAGGCACTGGCATTCCATGATGGAATCGATATTCCATCGTATCATAGTCGTGTTTTTACTTCCTGTTCCAGCACCCCACGCTTTTACAATCAAATATTATAATTAAAAGCACATATTTTACACTTCAACCCAGAAATAGAGACAACTTGAACGATCCATGATTTATATTTTGTTTTTACTTGCAGTTATAAAAGTGTGTTTTTCTAGTGTTTATTAAACTATTAATTTTTTATGCATAATAGCTCCACCATATGTGTGGTGATTTAAATGGTCATCGTTACTCACATGGTAGAAGTTGATCATGGGTACGACTCCTACATGAGACAATACATTGTGTGATTCACACATTGTTGTATCTAATTGTTGTTTTAGTGGCCGTTTTATGAATCTATACTAATATAATAAAGCGGAAGAGTTTGTTTGTTTGTTTGTTTGTTTGTTTGTTTGTTTGTTTGAACGCGCTAATCTCAGGAACTACCGGTCGGATCTGAAAAATTCTTTTTGTATACGATAGCCCAGTTATGCCGGAAGGCTATAGGCTATATAACATAACGCTTCGACCCTTTGGGGCCGGGCAAAAGGCTAAAAAGGCTAAAACATAATGTCGGCTTATCTCAGGAACTAGCAGTCGGATTTTAAAAATTGTTATTGCCTATGATAGCCCAATTATTCCGAAAGGCTATAGGCTATATAAAATTACGCCACAACTTTTAGGGGCCGGACAAATATAATAAAATGGTCAAACGAGAAGGGGGAGGGTTGGGTCAAAGGCAAAAAAAGGCTAAACGAATAGGATACAATCTATATGGGTATCGTTTTCGAGATTTTTGGGGCGCTGATTAATAATATGAAATTTATTTAGTGATCCAAGATGGCGGACGGGAAATCAAAGATGGCGGATGAGAAAATTTTAAATATCAATATGGGTATCGCCTTCGATATTTTAAGGGGTGGAGAATCGAAATACAACATCTATTTCTTGATCAAAGATGGCGGATGGGCAATCAAAGATGGCGGATGGGAAAATTAAAAAAAATCAGTATTGGTGTCGTCTCCGATGTTTAAAGGGATGGAGAATCCAAATACAACATCTATTTCGTGATTCAAGGTGGCGGATGGGAAATCAAAAATGGCGGATGGGAAAAATTTTAAAAATCAATAGTATCGTCTCTGATGTTTAAAGGGATGGTGAATCCAAATACAACATCTATTTCGTGATCAAAGATGGCGGATAGGAAATCAAAGATGGCGGATGGGATTTTTGTTTAAAGTCGATATGGGTATCGTCGCCGATATTTAAAGGGATGGGGAATTCAAAAACACCATCTATTTCGTGATCAAAGATGGCGGATGGGATATTTTTTTAAAAATCAATATGGGTATCGTCTCCGATGTTTGAAGGGATGAGGAATCCAAATACAACATCTACTTCGTGATTCAAGATGGCGGATGGGAAATCAAAGATGGCGGATGAGAAAGTTTTAAAAAATCAATATGGTTATCGTCTCCGATGTTTAAAGGGATGGAGAATCCAAATACAACATCTATTTCGTGATTCAAGGTGGCGGATGGGAAATCAAAAATGGCGGATGGGAAAAATTTTAAAAATCAATATGGATATCGTCTCTGATTTTTAAAGGGATGGTGAATCCAAATACAACATCTATTTCGTGATCAAAGATGGCGGATAGGAAATCAAAGATGGCGGATGGGATTTTTTTTTAAAGTCGATATGGGTATCGTCGCCGATATTTAAAGGGATGGGGAATTCAAAAACACCATCTATTTCGTGATCAAAGATGGCGGATGGGATATTTTTTTTTAAATCAATATGGGTATCGTCTCCGATGTTTGAAGGGATGAGGAATCCAAATACAACATCTACTTCGTGATTCAAGATGGCGGATGGGAAATCAAAGATGGCGGATGAGAAAGTTTTAAAAAATCAATATGGTTATCGTCTCCGATGTTTTAAGGGATGGCGAATCTAAATACAACATCTATTTCGTGATCAAAGATGGCGGATGGGAAATAAAAGATGGCGGATGGGAAAAATTTAAAAAATCAATATTGGTATCGTCTCCGATGTTTAAAGGGATGGTGAATCCAAATACAACATCTATTTCGTGATCAAAGATGGCGGATAGGAAATCAAAGATGGCGGATGGGATTTTTTTTTAAAGTCGATATGGGTATCGTCGCCGATATTTAAAGGGATGGGGAATTCAAAAACAACATCTATTTCGTGATCAAAGATGGCGGAAAGGATATTTTTTTTAAATCAATATGGGTATCGTCTCCGATGTTTGAAGGGATGGGGAATCCAAATACAACATCTACTTCGTGATTCAAGATGGCGGATGGGAAATCAAAGATGGCGGATGAGAAAGTTTTAAAAAATCAATACTGTTATCGTCTCCGATGTTTTAAGGGATGGCGAATCTAAATACAACATCTATTTCGTGATCAAAGATGGCGGATAGGAAATCAAAGATGGCGGATGGGATTTTTTTTAAAGTCGATATGGGTATCGTCTCCGATATTTTAAGGAATTGGGAATTCAATATTATAGATATACAATTTATGTTTGTTTATTCATCATTTATAGACTCTGAAATGATAAGAGATTAAGCGCTAAGTCAATGGTAACTTTGGAAAAGGGGCTTGGAAAAAGGGAATTAAATAAAAACTCTTAAAAAGGCGATACGGAGTTCGCTGGGTCAGCTAGTGTTTCTATAAAAGTGGAGTAATTCAATATGCCGGTATATATTTCATTCTTATGTGAGTTTGAATGGATTTGGAGTTACCATTTTAATATGAATAACTCTTTGAATGTCCGGAATGTGGATCCACGCGAGACACAATAGCTTTTTAATTGTGTATGGCATTCCGGCATACAAGAGGTTAAAGCTTACTTACTTTGCATCAGCATTGTTAAAATGTATAAGTTATTTTTTAATTGTTCTATTTTCCTGTGAACAATTTATTAAAAAAATAAAAGTAGTGTAACTTTACAGTAACAACCAGCTTGGCAAGCTACAAAGTAAGTTCAAGCTAAGAAATTAGTATGTTGTTAATAAGCAGCCAATAAAAAGCGCATTGGTAAGCTACAAAGTAAGTTCAAGCTAAGAATTTAAAATGTTGTTAATAAGCAGCCAATAAAAAGCGCACTCGCAATTAGAACAGTTTCGGCAGCGTACGTTATGAATCGTGCAAACATTCGCACCAACATTTGGCTCGGCGCCCGACGCTCGACGTCCGTGCTGCGTGTTACATCCTACCTTCTAAGAGTCCCGTCACACTAGCGTGTTATGCAGTGCTCATAAAGTGATGGGAGAAGCAAAGCTAATACAGGTCAGCACTTGGATAGGTTACCTCGTGTGGCATTTACGATGATACTCAAAACCGTTGCTCACGGCTCTTGTCTCAGGTAACGAATGGTTAGACCATGTCGGAAGCTGTCAGATGGTCTGAAAGCACCAACAGCAGTAGGGCCGTACAACAGCACAAAAAAAAAACGTATGTACGGTGCAGACGTCGTTTCTCTTTCTACACGTCAACTCTGCAGTAAATTGAGCGAATATCGTGCAGATAAAACGCCTCTTTTTTACGTAATATCAGGCAAATGAGCAGACGGCTCTCCTGATGGTAAGGGATTACCGCCGCCGCACACAGACACTCAGAATACCAGGAGAGTCACAGGTGCGTTACCGACCTGTGGACGGGGCCTCCGACAATTCACTCACCAAAGAACGCAACCACAGACATAGATCTACATAGATAACGCAAATGCATGCACTTCGCGTGTCTGAACTCCGACCAAGCGTCGAGCTTGCTCGCCACTAACTTCAGTCCCCGCGCGTCCGTTTTACCGTTAAGTAAACTTTATTCACATTATGTTGCCGCGTTTGCTTCGGACGTTTGATCTGACGTTGTGTATTAGGAGACGATGAATATTGCACAAGCGATACTGTCGCGCATCGCTTCGACTTCGTGATACAGGCAACGTCACAGTAGGTATTAAAAAGTCGGCACGCTTGGTTTCAATACAAATCGTGATAATTGCTTTATCTATGTAGATCTATATCTGTGAACGCAACAGTTAAGATTCTGTTAGTTTACGTCAATATCTTGTAAAAGGGTCGAACTGACCCATTCATGCAGTAAGTCTCTACTACTTACTACTGCTTGCAGCGGCTTTAATTGCAGAGAAAACGCCGCGATGACACGACGGGTTGCGCTAAGCACACCTTCATCGAACGCCTACGCTCAGCAAACGCCAGTGTATAGAATCTCTAACTACTACAATGTTAGAAATGGCTCTTCCGTATTCTATGGCTACAGTTTGTTTGAATATTTTACTTGGAATTTTTTTACACTGCTGGAATACACATTTGTGTAAAACATTTAAATGCAAGTGGCTTTAAACGACGTAGGATCTTGTTTGACAAAAAGCTTTGTTTAGTAGGTATGTAATTATCGCATAAGCATGGTAACCAGCCATGCAGTCAAAATCTTGTTTGAATGATCTATTAGTTAGTAGCTACTTCTAAGTTGGAAGTCGGACTCGGGACATATATATTTTTTTTTTTTATAGTCACGCCTGTATCCCTGAAGAGGTAGGAAGAGGTGTGAATATTACACCCACATTTCGCCATGAATTTTTAGGTCCCACGTAACAGGGGGTGAGCCTATTGCCGTTACCGGCCACATCACCAGATTCCGGGCTGCTACTGAGTATTCGAATACTTTATTACTTTTGCCCGACCCGTAAATCGAACCCGGGACCTCCGATCAGCAGTCGCATACGCTATCCACTGGACCACGGAGGCAGTCCAAATATTTATGAGTTGAAAAGACTTATGTTTATGCGTTTGGGTGTACTTCGACCGCGGCACCACCCGCAGGAATTATACACATAAACCGTACTCAAGAATCACTCTATTTATTGGTAAAACCGTACAAAAATCTGTTTGGTATTTTTTGAGTTTATTGCATTCACACAGACAGAAAGAAAAGAGGACTTCATTTTAACATAATTATGTATAGATAGTATACGACAAGTAAGCATAGGCCTCCTATTAACTCATAATATGTTGTTGTGATGCAAATTACGAGATGCGTATGTCCAGCAGTGGACTGCAAAAGGCTGCATGATAAAGAATATATCAAATATGGTTCACCAATTTACTCCATCAAGTTCAGCTAAGTTACGAGTGCATTATTCACTCACGTGTAACTAACTAGGTGGTTATGAGTGACACGGCGTGCTCACACGTCAAACTAGTAAACACGTTAACTCGCAGCCGCAACTAAAAGCCTATCATACGGCTTCAAGTTTAACTTGCAGCTTAGACGGAAGTTTACTTTAGGTCTTTAGTTGAACCAAATTGATGGTAACTATGGAATTATGCAGTTTTTTAGGAGTATTTTGTAAGAGCAATACTTAAACCTTTTTGTTATTGTTAGTGGCAAAAAAATACATCTTATCCGTAAAAGGCCTGGAAAGGCTATACACAATTGTTCAGAGTCTGGCTAGAAAGCTGGGCAAGGTTGTTTGCAGAAGGCAGTGGAAGCGATTAATTCATCCAGTCTGGTCTAGCCAAGGCAAAGGTCTAACATATATACTGTGTTTTCACAGCGATGAAATTAAACTAATACATGTGCAAAATGTACCTGAGATCTTCTTGTGATGTTCCGGAGCAGACCTATAAGATTACACTCATAATTTTGGCCAAAATAATAAGTAAATCGTTATAGTTAGCTACTAGAGTCCAAGGGTCAGGTTCTTCAGATCACGATGCACCTTGTAGGTCGATACAAAATTCACAGTTCAGTTATACAAATGTCAATGTTCACAACTTTATCTTTTATCACAATTAACGGTGCCGGTTATAGATCAAAAGCGGCATTCACACGGGTTCCAAACTTACTTCAATTACAAAACCACGCGAAAAGACAAACGGCGCGAGCGCAAGACAATTTTTTTCCGGAAAACGACAAAGAATGAATTTTTTGATAGTTCATAGTGTGATCAGAGTCAGAAATTTTCAATAGACAAAGTAACACGCCACCAAACTGATATAATCTACTCAACTTATTATAAACAATATTTCTATTTCAAACATCCACCCGCCCCGGACCGGCCTATCGGTCCGCTAATCGGTTGGTAGACTTGACAACGTTGCGATCGCTCTCCTCAGACTCGAACCGTCCACCAAAACCTCAGCAAATCGGGGAACTCTATCAGCCCCAGTTACCAAACGAAGAATGCGCCCCCTGCGCCATCTGAGTGGCAGAAGGTTAGCCTCCTTGATCAAAACGAGGTCTCCAATCTTGGGTGGATCGGTGTTGTCAGTCCACTTAACGCGTTGCTGGAGTATGTGCAAATATTCCAAATTCCAGCGTTTCCAAAAGCTCTGAGTAATCTGGTGTACCAATTCAACGAGAGACGATTAGGTCTCGTATCAATATAAGGGTACTCAAGCAAGGCGACAAGTGGGCGACAAATAAAAAAATGGCCCGGCGTAAGGGCTTCCAAATCATTCGGATCTGAGGAGATCGGGCACAATAGCCTAGAGTTCAAAACGGCCTCAATCTTACAAAACACAGTTGCGAGTTCCTCAAATGTAAGGACAGATTCACCGATTGTCCTGCGCAAGTGTGATTTGGTCAATTTTACAGCGGCCTCAAATATACCGCCCCAATGTGAACAATTTGGTGGGCAAAACAACCAATTTATCCCACGTCGGGCAAGCCTATCACCTATATCAGCCTTGTTGGTTTCAAGGAAATTAACAACGTCATTCAAATAATTATAAGTGCCCTTGAAGTTAGTGACGTAATCAGAACGGATCAAGGAAGGCAGCCTTCTGCGGGATACAAATCTGTCAAATGTGGCTACAAACGCCTCGGTCGTAAGCGAGGAGACCAGTTCTAAATTAACGGCTTTTGAGGAGAGGCAAACGAAGACACACAAGTATGCCTTAACAGTCTTGCTGTTTCGAAGTGTCGATGTTTTCACCAAAAAGGGACCAGCCAGTGCCTACACCGTCAAACGTCCTGCTCTCTGTTACGTGATCTGCCGATAAGTCTCCCATCAAGGGCTGCATGGTAGAAGCCTTGAGCTTATAGCAAGAGATGCAGCGAAAGACTACACTCCGAATAATTCTTCGGGCAGACAAAATCCAAAACTCGCGTTGCAAAATGGTCAACAGGGCATTACAACCAGCATGCAAATTTTTAAGGTGGCGGTCAGTTACCAACAAACGTACCAAATGACCGTCTTTGGGTAACAAAAGGGGGTGACGTGCCCCGTAAGGGAGGTTGGCGTTCTTGAGACGCCCACCAACGCGCAAGAGACCCGTGTCGTCCAAAAAGGGGTTCAATTTAGATACAGCACCCGATAATTTCAATTTCCCTGACATAAGGATAGCAATCTCCTACTCAAAGTGCGCCAATTGCAGAGAACAAATCCAAAAAGTAAGGGACTCTCGTCGTTCCTGTGGTGAGAGAAACGGTGTCAGATGTTTCTGTTGTGGGTGCCTAAAATTAAAAACAAAACGCTTTACGCTCTAACAACTTGTCAAGGGAGCTGTAACGATTCAACAAAAAATCGGAGTCGAAGGCGCATTCCACCTTCTCAAGAGCGAGTGTTTGCAGACCCGGAAAATTAGAAGTATTCAAGACTGGCATTCGAGGCCAATCAGCCTCTGGTCGATCCAACCATTCCGGACCCCACCAAAGCGAATGACCTATCAAACTAGGCGTCAAGCATCCGCACGAGGCAGAATCAGCGGGGTTGAGCTCACCTGGCACGTGTCTCCAAACAAGCGTGACTTCGGATTTTTGGATTTAGGAAACGCGATTAGCGACAAATACCTCCAAAGTGTGGACAGACGCTTTCAACCAACAAAGAATAATTTGGCTGCCTGTCCAGGCGTAGGTTCCATTAATACAAATTGTTTTACCCAAAGTGTTAGACACGTGATTCAACAATCGCACGAGTAGTGCTGCTCCCGAGAGCTCCAATTTCGGGATGGTCAGAGATGTCCGAAGGGGTGCAACCCTTCTCTTCGCCACGGAAACTCTCACCTGACCTGAGGCACTGACTGTCCGCAAGTACACCACGGCCGCGTGACCACGTTCCGAAGCATCACAAAATCCGTGAAGGGTTGCCTTGTACTTCCCGGGAGGAAGGATGGGACGAGGCAAGGAGATTTCATTGATGGCAGGAAGTGAGGATTCATCCATTCCTCAACAAAACTACCATGTAGAGGTTTGTCCCAGGTCAATCCTGCTGTCCAAAGCGTCTGCAAGAAGCATTTTGCCCAAAATATAACAGGACAAATCCAACCGTTTGGATTAAAGGTTCTGGCGACAGTAGACCACACGAGACGTTTAGTCCAAGAACAAGGCAATTTCAAGTCTACGTTAGACGTAAAGATGTATTGGACTGGTTTGTACTGAACGTCGAGAACAGCCATCATTGCCCCCGCACCCGCACCTTGGGACGCATCCTACGCAGGCCTCACTCAAGCCCACGTGGAGCGTCCCCTCCCGGGATCCCGCTTAGCTTCACCGTGGGTGTACCTCAAACCCACGGTTACTGAGCCCCCCCACCACGACAAGGTGGAGATCCCATGGGGGGGCGGCGGTGTTGCCTGCCATATCATTTCAATTCACACCGGTACATACATACAAATTCGCGTCGGTGTCATCCGCAGCTAAATTATTGCGTTTATTGCCTATCATTGCGTTGTGTTGCCAACGTCAATTATTCAGCTCTATCTGGTATTATTGCGGCATGTTAACTATTTATATGCGTTTATTAATTTGATATGTTTAGGCTGTTATTGTTATGAAGTAATAATTATAAGTGCGAAATAATGGATACTGCTTTGTTGCAAATTACGTTTTGGAATCGTTGCGTTTGCGTACATGCAAGATGGCTAGTGGTTTTAGTGCGAGATGCCTCGCTGTATTTTGCGCCGAGCGTTGCGAGTTCCGTTATAATGTAGACTCGTGGATGACCTGAAACAACCATTTATCGCTCATATAAAGTATGAGGTCCTCCGTGTGGGATTAAGAAGTAAATAAGAACAATACACGAAGCAAACAGTACCTTCCGGAAGAGATTTAAAACTCAACATCGACCGTGAAATCTATGTAATTATTCCTTCCATCTACTTACAGTGCTATCGTATGACGAATTAGAAGAAGCTTATGCTAGCAGTGGACGACGAATAGCGATAAGAAGGTATTGAAGGTACAATAAAACCTTACCGGTATATAGTATAGTAATTGTAATTGTCGCTTGCTTATTGGTGAAGGAAAGCATCGTTATATATTTTATACGTACTTGGTCGTTAACCAACGGACACAATGAACACCCAGACTCGAGACAACAATTTGTAGATCACACAAAGTGTTGTCTCGTGTGGGAATCGAACCCACGACACGCAGCGCAGTACCAGGCGGCGAGGCAACCGCTTAAACCACTACGCCAACCGTGCAGACCGTAATTGATGCATGTGCTAATATGTTCATGTAATACAAAACGCTTATTTCTGCACACGGCCCCGCCCACGTCGGTAGCTTTTCCTGACAAATAGTAGCCTATGAGACATTGCTTTATAATACTGGATTTTTTTAAAGTTGTTCTGAAGTTTCAAGCATCCGTCCATCCTCTCAAAAAATACGTTTGTAATAAAAATAAATTTTGTACATACATACATAGTCTCACGCCTATAACCCCGAAGAGGTAGGCAGAGGTGTATTTCTACACCCACTTTTCGCCAGATATACTTTAGTCCCACGTAATAAGGGGCGAGCCTAGAGCCTAGAGAAATTTTGTAATGTAATGTAATTTCGCTATTTTGAAATTTACTTGAAGAATTGATAATTTTATCTCGAATGAGACGCCAGCACGCCGCGCGGGTGAGAACTAACCAATAAATTCCTGCGTCGGAACCGACTATTTGCGTCTGAATACCGCAGGTAACTGCGCTGATTTTCCTACGTTATTCAGCATACTGATTTAATAATAGCGAAACTGAAGGGGTGATTTGTTAAGGTTACTTTAAAACAACACACGAAAATGTTATTGTTAAAGTCTTCCGCAATACAGGAATCACAACTAGTGCGGACCCTGTCTTTAAAAATATTTATGTTTAGGCGTTGGTTTTTCAATACATGCCGCAATTAAATAAGAATAGGAGATCGAAACCCCTAAACGGTCAAATTTATTTATTCAGGACACAATGTGATGTTTAGAGCCACGTTAGCAAGAAACGGTTATTATTTTTAATCGCCAAGCTTTGTATAATAGACAAAAATAATAATAATATTCTACCACATTCACACAACACCATCTAGTCCCAAACTAAGCAGAAGCATGTACTGTGGGTACTAAAAAATGAATAAACATACATATATTCTACTGTTACGTATGCTGACGACACTGCGCTTATTTTCTCAGCAAACACTATTACGGAAGCTCAGAAGTATGCACAACAAGGGTTTAACGTAGTAAATAATTGGCTTAAACATAATCTACTAACCTTAAATACTGATAAGACTAAATTCGTTAAATTTTGTATGCGGAACCCCCAAGCACATAATAATTCTTTTCACTTATATGCACATAACTGTTATCTTAACTCAAACAACATTTGCACCTGTCCGGAAATTAATAGCACTACTAATATTAAGTATCTAGGGGTTATATTGGACGAAACCCTTTCCTATAAACAACATATCGCCGCTTTAACGTCTAGGCTACGAAAACTTTTATTTGTATTTAAAAAACTTCGCTTTATTTTAGACCATAACCTAATTATACAGATGTACAAGGCATTGTGTCAGTCCATAATCCAATACTGCATTACCTCGTGGGGAGGTATAGGAAAATCTTTAATGCTCTCTATAGAGCGAGCGCAAAGAGCCCTTCTTAAAGTGGCCACCCGCCGACCTTACCGATTTCCTACAAGCCTTCTGTATGAATCATGCAAAGTGCTAACGGTTCGTCAACTGTTTATATTGTACACTGTACTAAAACAACACACTGCGCTTACGTACAACGCCAACCTTACTAACACCAAGAGACGGAAAGATATTGTCTGTAGTTCAAGCTCTGAATCAAGGTTTGTCTTTACTCATAGATTTTTCACATTTCTGGGTCCCTATCTTTATAACAAAATAAACAAAGAAACATCTATTTATGACCTAAGTTATGTAAGATCGAAACAATGCGTCTATCAGTATTTACAAACATTGAAACATGATCAAACCGAAGAACTGCTGACTGTGGTCAAATAATTATAGGTTTCATATTAGTTTTAAAATAATTCTAAGTAGGTATATTTTATTTAGTAACATTACGTTTAATATGTTTATGATAAATATTGTGATGACTTCATAACTCAGATCAAAATCGCTTACTGTAAGTGCCTTTAACGCCTGTGGCACAGGTTTACCCTAGTACAGGCACCTCATTATTTTACCTAAATTACTTTTTAAGAACTGTATGTATATTTTTGTGATGTATGAGAATTAATAATTTTTTATTATTATTTTTATTTTATATATACTATTTTTTTTACAAATACATACATAGTTTACATAGAAACACCTAGACCAAGACAATCATCCATGTTCATGCACACAAAATGTTTGATTTGTGCGGGAATCGAACCCGCGACCTTCGGCGTAGCAGTTGCTTACACTCCCGCGGCGCCAACCGGTCGTAACATGTTGTAAAATTGCAACTATTACACCATCTAAATCACTTATTTATAACCTTTCAAATACTAGCAGTGGTGTACAAACGAGAAAATAAATAAAGAGGATTAATATACAGCACTACAATAAAAATTCATTGCGTTAATTTGCATAATATGCGCACGCGAACATTAATCCAAGTGCATACAATATTCATGCATTAACTGCGAATGCTGCAAACAGAAAAATCCCTAAATACACAGCGAAACAAGGAAAACTTGCTATTAATATGCAGAAAGCAGGCCGGATTACGGCGCTGAAAACATTATGTATACAAACTGCGAAACTAAGAAAATACACAAACAATAGAAATGATACCTATAGCAAGTTTAGCCGCACTCCGCCGAATTCCGCCAAGTTGGACCGCAATGTAATGCAACGCTGCGTACCGTAAGCTCTGTTACTCACTGAGAATATATGACTTGTTTACACAATTTTAAGAAGTGCCGCTCAAGATTTAGGCACTAAAATATTAAAGCTGATAGTCACCAGAATATAGAGCATTTGGTAGTCATAACCGTGCAGCAGATCAATTAACTCTTCAGTCACATCTAATCGTAAGTGGTAACCCCGACTCATACACATGCTGTGTGCAAAAACACAACCATCTCGCTACCCACCACGAAGTTGAGAAAAGGAACTGGAAGATTAAAGCGATGTGGGGGAAGGACAGGAAGGAATGTTGACAATAAGTTAAGGTGGCGAGATTTAGTAAGAGTGGTCTGCATGATCATACCAACTACAGAACTCGAGCGCTCTGGAAAGAGTAACGAGACTAAGAAATTACAAATTATTCATAATCATCATCAGCCTGTCGTAGTCCACTGCTGTATATAGGCCTCTCCAACGGCACAAATAATTATCATTTTATTTTTAATTGGCTAAATTGGCGTACCAATTCTAAGTCTACTATACCACGCTGGCCAAACGGGTTGGTATAGGGTTTGATATCGAGTTTCCGTCTGTTCCTTAAGATTCGAATTGCTTTGTGTATTTTCTTTAGTCGCCTCTTATAACATCCACTGAATAAAATGGGTACTCTTAATCTGCCACAAGACGGAGAAAGTCACTTACCTGCTAACATTTCTCATTTTTTGCAGTAGACACATTTGATTAAGCTACCTGTGCCTAGGGTTACCATATGACAGGCGTTTACCGCATTTGACAGGCATTTTAAGGTTTAGACAGGCGTGCGGCCGGCATTGGTCTGAGACAGGCATTTTAAACGTACGTTTTCTCTCGTCTACACCCAGTGGAGTAAAGAAAGAAATCGGCTGGCAATTGAAACAGTACAAGCAATATTAATTAGGTACTCAGGAAAATTACAAAACTGTACCTATCTTGTGAAGATTTTTACGTTTATGTAGAAAAGAAAGAACTATTAAAAATATAATTTCCTCTGACAAATATCAGTAATAAATATCATCATCATCATCAGCCTTTAACAGTCCACTGCTGGACTAGGCCTCTCCTTTGAAAGGAGGAATTGGCCTATTATACCCCGCCAAACGGCCAAACGGGTTGGTATAGGGTTTGTATCAAGTTTTCCTTCTCTTGGATGTCAGTGCATAATATGCTCCCTCAGTCGGCTCTTACGACACCCATGGGATGATATGGAGTGGTGACAATCCGTATTCTTAATCCGTCACCACACGAACTTAATAAATATCCTTTTTCATTATTTTCTGTTGGCTTTTACTTATTACCTACAGCGTTTTGCTTTAGACAGGAATTTTTCTGAAAATTCAGGCATTTAAGGTACCATAGATAGGCATCCCTCTATTTACATATGGTAACCCTACCTGTGCCTAAGACACATTCCTGTGTAAATACTTACATTTGTCTTACCGAAAACAGTCACAATTGACTTCCCTACCATAATTTAAAATTCTTGTCGCGTACAGGCGTATTTGTTATGCATTTAACAGACACTTTCGTTTTTGTTTGATTTGTTTCTTAGCGTGTAAAGGAAGCGTAACTGGAAAACGATCACAATATTTTAAGAGTATTTTATCGGAACACAATACATACTTTCGAACTAAAATGTATCCATCGTTGATAAAGCATCCGTTTCCGCTTACGTATATTCGTTTGTAGGCGGATATAAAAATGAGATTGCTTCAGAATTAAGCTGCATTACTGATTGTAGTCTTCCTGTTTAGTGATGAGAAAGCATTTTAAATGTCATATTAGGCGCCGGGAAGCGATTTTATGCCACGATGCGCGGCGTTCGCTTATGTCCGCTGATGTAATGTCCTAATTTTTTTTAAAGCATGTAGATAAAATGGTGGACAACGCGATCCAAAGCAAGGGTCTCTAATCGCAACGGGGTCAACTCTTAGATGATGATGAAGGATGATACAATATTAATTATGTCTTACTAATCTAACTGTCTTTCATTACTAATTGAAAACCAAATTACGTTAGATTTATTTAAGACAAAGCAATTATGTGTAAATGCAGATACAGCGTTGTTAAACATATTCAGGAATGATTCGGGTCCTAAATCGCCGCTGAAGCAAATCTTCCGCCTAACGGAATATATTTAGGTTTATGCAAATTGCCTCGTTGGTATTTACCGCAAAAGCCCACACTAAAAACGTCAGTCCCTTTGAACAGAACTATTTTATATTAGTTCCCTTCTCACCTCGGATGCATAATGGGTGTCGCGCTTTGATAAATATGTAACAAAGTTATTTAATTTAGAGCCGGTGTCCACCCTGCCAGAATAATGCGCGGAACTTCGGCTTAAACACGGGTACCGCGTTAGACTGACGGGAATGAATGTTTTCATGCCACGAGGATGTTTCCTCAAGAGTTATTTAATACTAGTTACTGTCCATGGTCCCGCTCATAGAATGTGGATTTATTTACCCTTTAGCCGCCGCGTAGGTCACCGATAACCTACGGTAGCAGAGGATGGCCGTCAATAACTTTTGCTTGGCGATTAAAGTGTGTGATAAAGTCTGTTATTTCAATTAGATTTTTTTGACATAATAAGACGTCTCTACAAACGAATGTTCATATACTAACGTGACCCGCGAGCCCTGAGTCGTGTACGCTGAACGACTTATATCATGGAGGAAGGCCAAATGCCATTCGAGTGGCCGAGTTTCTGGGTTAAAGCCGTCTAAAGTTTAGCCATCACACGATAAGTAACATCATTTTAAAGATGCGGGTTTCCAAAATTGTTTTTTGAAGGTGCAGAATCCTACGGATTAATAAGTGCAGAGGAATCCAGCAGGAATCTTTTCTTTAAATCGGAATTGCAATCGCAACTCACAGTTATTTTTCTAGAAGGTGAACAGTGTGAACATCTACAAAATATGTAAAATCATTGACATACAACATTTTATAAGATTTGGCATACAACAAAAATTAAGCTAAATTGAATTTTAACACGCAAGTAATATCTTCAAATTGTTTACACACAAGAATAGTCAGTCTAAATAGAATTGTGAAACGTTATTTACGTTTTACATCTTTAAATACTTGGTTCGCAATCTAAGTAGAAATATCTCAGTGATTGGAAACGATTGTCGCTATAAAACAATGAGTTTGTTCTAAGTCACTGACTGCTCAATGGACCGACAGCTGATATTAAATACTGGCGAGACAATAACAGTCATCTTTTATTGTAATAAAGAGTACGACTCGATATCATCATCATCTGGTGGCGTTGTGTTAACGATTCAAATTTAAGGTACAAATACGTATTTTTGATGTTTCGATCGTCTTGCATCGGTCGTGCTCGTGGAGAGCCTGAAGCGAACATAAACTGAGAATATAAACAAAAGCAAATGAGGTTAGGTGCCGAAACCCGCACTTCCACAATATGGCGCTGAGCTCTCACTAGTCTTTCCGCGACCAAAACCACGATTGCCGTTTAATTTCGATATTGTTTCGGAGGAATTTTAGGGGCATGACTCGAAGTAGGTAACACAGATACACAGGAAAACTTAGAATGAAGGTTTTACGTACTTTGAGGCCTAGAGGAGAGTACATTTTATGACCTGTCACCCATCCATAATTGCTTACGCCAGACTATGACGTAGCTGTACAAATAACATTATGTGTCCATTGCCACAGGCTCTTCAAACGCACACGAATGAATCTACTATCCACTACATAACGCACCGAGCGCACCTCTATTAGTCCTCGACGTAGCCATAAACCTTGTTATTGCGCGCCCCATAGTGTATTCATATTGTCCCATAACCACTGCGCTTAGGGTTCGCGCATATTTCTTGAGGACCGCGATCGTAGTGTTCATGAAAATTTGTAAAACTGTTACTGGATAAGTCAATTGAGTGGATACCCTAATTTGTTTGTGTTGGCCAAGATTAAAGAATAAACAAAACAAAAACATATACCTATGTATGTATTTTTATATTGATAAAAATGTTTTATCTACGGAGCCGAAGATCGTGCTCAGTGGCGTGCAGTTGGAGAGGCATGTCCAATAGTGGACTACTGCAGACTGATGATGATGATAATGAAAATGGTGATGATTATATCTACCCCAGATTTAACAGAGTCCCTTTGTATGTTAAGCAGTTAATGTGAAAGTCGCTACACTACAAAAACGTTCATCGTCTCTTCTCAAACTCTCGCGTTCGACTCTCGTCATCAAGGCAAATGCTCGT
Organism: Euclidia mi; assembly: GCA_944739405.2. Lineage (NCBI taxonomy): Eukaryota > Metazoa > Arthropoda > Insecta > Lepidoptera > Erebidae > Euclidia > Euclidia mi. Next base: position 2,037,058 of record OX123201.2, read on the forward strand.
AATTTTATTTGTTGCAAAATGCAGTTTTGATCTAATCTTGGTGTCATTCATAAATTAACTGATGCCTTAACGATATCGTGACTAACTCTTTTATTGAACTAAGTGTCAAATGATATGTCAACGTCGAACTATGTGTGTCAAATTAGACGATAATGACATTGAGTGTAGCACAATACCTTTATTGTAAGTCAATCCAAAATCACATCGCAATTCATTCATAAAGTGTCAGTGTCTGTAAAAATAAAAGAATCGGTCTTGTCGTTTGATTGCATTTGTCACGCCGCGCCGCCTATCAATGTAGCCTCGCCCTTAGCCGTTGCTCACTTTTATTTTATATCTCCTCGGGCCGTTGGCTTTAACATTGTTTAATTAATTCAATTAGACGTGATAATTACTACATTGAGGGTACTCGCGATTATTCTCCGAGGTAAATGTTATTTATTTTATTTTTCGTGTGAGTATGTGGCCAACTCTGGTGTCGGAGTTTTCAGACCGTCACCCATCCAAGTGGCGACCTGTGCAAGCGTTGCTTAACTTTGCCGATCTGTTACGAACGGCAAGCCAAGTCTCGCTATGAGCGCTAAGAGGTAAATGTTGTTCTGTCTGCTAACTAATAAGGGTTTTGTCCTTGACAAAATGGGCTGTTACTTATTTATTTTCATTTATTTCTATTTATTAAAATTGAACAAATGAAGGCAGCGATAGCTTTGTAAAGAGACCAACCGACCGCTACGTAGCGGAGTTCGGATCTTTATGACGGCTTGCACCACTGACTTTTCGAAGTTAGGTACATAACAATTTGATAATTATCGCAGGCTGAATGTGAGGAAAACATCGAGGGAGTAATCTGAACGCCTTAGAGTCTTTCTTAGTGTTCTTGAGAGACATGTGAAGTCTGCCAAGCTGCACATGTATATTGTGGGGGACTACGGCCTTAACCTGCTAACAGGGGACTATGGCCTGCTAGTGGGTTATTTTTATATACAGAACTTATTAGTTGATCAGTGTTGCTCGATTTTATTGTGGTTTATTTTGGTTTTACAGTGAAAACATTTCAACAAATGGAAGGTCTGCATTTTTCACTATAACCTGATGTTTTTATTGTTTTACACTTTGCAGGAATCGATTTATTTTCGTAAATATTTATCTTTGTCTTTTCATGCACTTTATTTGATTGCCTTTTCTCTATAACTTTATATTGAAACCGCAACGTTTAAACAAAATCAAACATATTCATCGAAGGTTTATAGTAATAATATAATATTGTTTACCATGAAATTCATTAATTTGAATTACTACCAAGCTTTGGAGCTCGTACATGAAATTCTCGACCATTATTTTAAATTGACTAATAAATCTGAACCTGTATATAAACTTCTTGCGTTACAGACTGAATGACCAACAACGCACACTTGAAACTACTGGCCGCAAGAAGCTGAAAATTAGCATGTATGTTCCTTGGGGAGCGTAGGGGTGCACTAAGAAGGGATTTACCAAAATTCGCACGGAATCGCGATCAAACCTTAATTTAAAAAAAATACATGGGCGTAGCTGCTGGCAACCTCTCGTATTACATATATAATTATCCTCAATATCCTCTGGTAATCATACAATTTCAAGTAAAGTTTGCGAGATTTAACATTAATATTAATCTAAATTGAAATATATAACTTTTCTAATATCAGAAATATTTCTTACAGCCAGAGTCTTGTCATAGTGATAAAGTGGTCCTTGCCAAGCTATGAAATAGTTTACAAACAGTGATGATATTATATTATAATAGTAGGTGTGCTACTAAGAATTATGTATATATCTGTTTAGAATACGGTAACTTACGTAGATTTTACACGTGTAGATATCTTGGAAAAAGTCAAAAAAATCAGAACTAAACAATGTAAATATCATGTCTCAACACATAACTATATTAAAGCTATAATAAAGTCAATGTTTGCGTACGGGAATAAAGTGTGTACTCAGACCCGTGAGTCAGTCAGTCAGTCAACAGCATTCACGTGGTTTTCCATCAAATATTTGCATCATAAAATAAGCTTGTTTGTGAATTGGATCTTTTATCGATACAACAAACACATTTTTTGCCAGACAAAGAGAATCGTTCACATCAACAATTCTTATTTTTCGCCGTAAAAGGTTTTACGAAAGTGTGAAGTTATTTTCCTGTGTGACGTCATGAGGTGCGAGTGAGAGGTCCGATCGACATGAAATGTTTGACGTATTCTGTATAATCATTGAGCCATACATCAAATGAGATCTTGGTAGTCATATATGGAATATCGGTAATTTGAGAGAAAACGAAATTAAGTATAATACTTTATTATAAGTTAGTATAGGCTTTTCAATAGGATGATAGGATATGATAGTGATCAGAATGATTAAGAAAATGTAGTAAAGGTCCACACATTCATACATAATATCATCTTCTTGGGTTTCGAATGTTACACATTGAAATGAAACTACAGTTTACGGATTTTATCGCGAGATATTGGTCTTCCGAGACCACGAGCTTTGAAAATAAATCGAAACGTTGCATAGTAATAAATTATGTAGTTTCTAGATCTTTCGGCTTAAATCTAATCTCAGTCAAACCAATATATCGCAATAAAATCCGTCAACTGTAGTTTAATTTCAACATTCATATATGTTATCATTTGAAGCGCTCGGCACGAAAATATAATGACAATAACATTTTTAGTCATTCTTGTAGAATGTAAAAGCACCTAAGCATCATACGACATAAATAGGTGTTCAAACGCGCAACTTAGGAAATTAAAATTTTTACATGACTTAACAAAAATGGCGAACGCTGGAAAATTACAGCCGCACTTACAGAGTGATGTCGATCGCTTACAATATATGGCTTCAGTGTTGTAATGATTCGCTCTTTCGCTGAGGGACTGCCCTCTTGCCTCACACGATTTATTGCTTTTCATACGTTCCGACAATTTTTTATTCAGCGAAGCGACGGTATCCAAATACCACCCATTTGGATACCGTTACTTTTAAACGTATGTCGACCGTAAATATTGTTATTTAATGACCTCGTGTCGCGGTCGAGACGAGCCTCTATTAATTTTAAAATGAATGTTATCTATATTTTTTACTACTACCATATAATTAAACTAATTAATATTGGAAGACGAAGGTTCTAATATTACAACGTTTAGCGGCTCGAAAGCAATATTAGAACGAGATGCCGGGTAAAGCAAAAATATTATATTTCTGTAATATTTTGGGTTGCTGGAAACGCTATGAATAATTTATTCTATAATTACAATTGGAACAATCAACACACTGTTGTCTGATCCTAATTAGTCAGAGCTTATAATATGACAATTAAATTACTGATAAACATACTTACCTATATACATTACCTACAATTATGCATGTCACAGACAAATTACATTGAAACAATAATCGTGTTCACCATAATATTTTCAACGCTCGATTTCAATAGTCATGGGAGTCACTTGACACTAAAGAAATAAGACAGTCATATAAATAAATAACTGTAAAACTAAACTGCACCATTTCAAATACATGTGTTTGACTAAATTCAGCTTTACTGACGAACACAATGTTTATTGAATACTGCTTTGATTTTATTCGAAAAGCAATTTTACAATTAATATAAATATATTATATATTACGACTGCCTCGTTGGTCTCGCGGCATTAATGTGCGCGTGGGATCGGGAGGTTCCGGGTTCAATTCCTGGGTCGGGCAGTGTTATTGGGTTTTTCTGTCACGAAATTCTCAGTAGCAGCACGGAGTCTGGAAATGTGCCCGGTACGGCAATAGGTTCGCCCACAGAAATAAATAGTAATAGAACGGTGAATGTCACGTCATCGCGTACATTTCGCGCGTGCCACATTTCAGCAAGCCCCGCCCACAGTGACGTATAGATAATGAGGGGACACTAAGGAATTATTATCGATGTCTGTGTGTGATGTAGGTGTGGAAAATGAAATTATGTTATTGTTTATATAAAAATTGACCATTGCTGATTGTCAGGCAGAATAATGTTGTACAACATGTGTAAACACATGCGCTATAGTGCAATAGTTTGACACGCGCACCACGCCCATGTCACCGTTCTATTACTATTTATTTCTGTGCGCTCGCCCCTTATTACGTGAGACTAAAGTATATCTGGCGAAAAGTGGGTGTAGAAATACACCTCTGCCTACCTCTTCGGGGTTATAGGCGTGAGACTACACTTATAAATATATTAATTGTAAAATTGCTTTTCGAATAAAATCATGATATTTTTTTCTTTCACGTGCAAATGCACGTGCTATGCAGAAAAATATTATTTTGGTAGACATATTAAATATAACCCGCAAACTGAAATAAAATAACGAATAAGCGAATAAATTATGTTGTTACAAACCAAATAATTTTTAATAAGCAAGATATAAGCAGTTGCCGCATATACAATCGCATCAATAAATTGATAAACATTTATCCACTCACTATCAAGGAATGCCAACGGTCCGTAGAATGCTGGTTGCAGACTCTTAATTACCAGAAAACTGAGAGTCTTCTAAAAATCTTATGCTAGCGCGTGTAACGTTGTGATACACACAAACACACACACACACACACACATACATACACACACACGCACACACAATTAAATTTAATTATCCAGTTATTATTATATTAAATGAAAATTGCAATCATGATTGTTTATGGTGGATTTTAATTGATAAAAATATTAAATTGTTATCTCACAGACCGAATATTTTGTCTAGAAAAGTGGAAGGCGCTGGCACCCGTGATACAATGTATGCCTACATTAGTACGGGGGCTAACGTTTCACATTTTTATTTATTGTAAACTATTTCTTATCTCACCTATGTTTTAAATGTGATTATATTGTAAACCTTTGTTTAAATTAAATAAATTATTATTATATGATAAAGTTCAGTCGTGTCCGCCCTTCAAAGATATGAATATAACATTAGAAATATCTAGTCCTTTCCAAGAAAATAGATAAAAATATCTATTTCTTATTGCAGACATAAAAAAGGAAAACTTAAACAATACCTATTATCTGAAGTACACTTTCCAAGACATAACAACTTCTTTATAACAACACTGTAATATTATACTTATATTCAATTTCAGCTAGATACTTAGCCTCAAATAGTTTTCATATAAAATAACAATATATGAAAATTGTATCAATATTGTTATGGAAAATTTCGCTAGTCTACAACCGGAGCACGTAAAGGCTTTGAGAGAATTATAAAAAATGTGGCCAATACTAGTCATAAGAGCATTAAATAAAAAGGGCACGGGAGATCTGTATTCAGCCAACACCTCCGCTATTACTTAGTCTGTTTATAATCGAATGGAAACACTGTAATTTCTATTTAGCCTGTCCCTATGTAGAAGTTATTGGAAAGTAAACAAGTGTGGATGAAGGAGTATTGTATGTTCAATAGTTCATAAATTTTGTAATAGGTATTAAAATAATAATAGCCGATACCAATTGACACACAACAATATGATCACAAACTATGTAGAACTTCAATTATGGCGATCAGATAACCAAAAAACTTGCTAAAATTTTGGATCATTATGGATAAATAATAACAAAACTCAGCACAAATCAACATGCTTATCACACAAATCATTGTTCTGGGTGGGAATCAACCCATTCTAACTTAGCAGTCAGTCACTGAACAATAAACCATTAGGCTAGTTACTATTGAAATATCAAATAATCAATCCCTGATTTCTATACAAATGTTCAACTTTATCATACCCGTACTGCCCTTTGGGCTGTGGCAGTGAAATGGCAAGCTAAATATCACAACATGAGCTGTAATTAGATTCAGAACTTATAGATATCTAACCTTATGTATACTATACGAGTGAGGACTATTCTTCTGATAAAACTACATATAAAGAGCCTTTTGTTTACTTTTAGCACAGTGCATGCATTAGGATTGAAAGGCTTCAATCCTAATGCATGCACTGTGCTAAGTCTAGGTCTGTAATATAGGCATATTACAGAGTACTTTACAATCACTTAACAGACTTGAAACGACATTGTGAATCATACATAATTGCATTAGAATTCGATACAATTACCTCTAAGGTAAGAAAACAAACTATTCCAAACAGCGCTTCATAACATTTGCTAGCAAACGAATGGCTTTATACAACTCTCTCACCTCAAGGATGTCGCAATAAACCCACGACAAATTATAATTCCTTCTTAGCCGTATAATAGTTAATTGAGGTGTCACCCCTACACTGTATCCGTTTAATATTGCACGAAGGCCGAATGTATGCAGATTAGTGAGATTTCACACGATTACAGCTTCCCTGCCCTCTTTGTTATGTATATTAGACACAATTAAGCGAGTTTTAGTGTCCATTTATATTCTCTGACCCTTCTTGTTCCAACTAAAGCAATAATGGCGGTGTTTCATTGAATTTAATTGAGTAGTTTCAGCTTTGATATTTTGATAATGGCTCGCTGTAAAAGGCTGTGAAAATCAATGTAGACTGAACGTTATCTTTAACGATGTGTGTGTTAATTAATTGACACCTAGTGAACCGTGACAATTTGACGTAAAATAGATTGCTAATTTTAAATAGAATATTTTTACTTTTACACCAAGGTGTACTGCATTTTTTCACCTGTGTAGCCAGGTTCAGCACCAGCGGCCATTGGTGACAACGAGTTTTGACACTCGTGAAGTCTAGTCTGAATTTAAAGTGACGGATTAAAAATACGGATTGTCACCACCCCATATCATCCCATGAGTGTCGTAAGAGCCGACAGAGGGAGCATATTATGCAGAGAACAGCACTGTAAGAGACGGAAAACTTGATACACACCGTATACCAACCCGTTTGGCAAGCGTGGTATAGTAGGCCAATTGCTCCTTTCAAAGGAGAGGCCTAGTCCAGCAGTGGACTGTTTAAGGCTGATGATAAATAAAAAACCTTGGAGGTATTTGTGTATTTGTTTAAAGCGCCGCATGACACAAACCACAAACTTTTCTAGTGAAGTAAATAATAGTACGTCAGTTGTATAATTGTAAATTATTAGTAACGTGTGTCTATATTTAAATTAAAAGCCACAAAGGCAGTGCAAGGGCATTATTAAACCCTATAGTTGTTTTTCTAAAACATATTAGATTAAGAATTGCCACAGTGCCTGCAAGTATGCACACTCGCCAGCCTATAGTGTCTTAGCACTTTTAGTTCCTATACCTCGGTGGGTATAGTATGGACAAAGGCCTAACAAGTCGGAACTATCGGCCGAGAGTTATGGCCGCTAATGCGAGGCTGCGCATGGAACACCATGCTAGCTTGAGAGAACGCAGTGGATCAAACCTGGAATTGATTTACACATGTTATAGCTATCAACGTTCAATATGCGAAAGCTGCCGTGATGGCAATATTGTTAAGGGTGTGTACAACATCATAAACTATTTTAAAGCTTATCTATGATTATTATGAATTCATATAGGTAAGTTAAGATGGGTCTCGTTAGCCTTGGTTGGCAACCTGTCTAGGAGAAGAAAAACTCCGAATTTAAACCAACTTTCAGGGAGCATAACCGAAACAAAACCCCGATCTAAGGTGTGAACCGACCCGTGCCGAGGGATTCGTGGCCAGAGGGCAAACTGGTCGTAAACGGAGGGTGCCTGTGTTGGTGGTCACAGGGCACAGCTGATATTCCGCCTTACCCCCGTAAAGGGCTCTGCGGGGATGGACCGTCTAGATCCCTAAATCTCGTGGGAACGCTATGGGAACAAAAACTTATTCTTCTCCATACGGCGGCGACGCGGTTCGCAACCCGTCACGTCTCGTTTCCCGCGAGGGCGAAAAGCGGCCTACGGAAAGCAGGTTTGCGACATTGAATGTTGGTGGAGGAATGAACGGCAAATTGGATGAAGTATGTCAGATGATGGATGATAGAAAGATTGATGTTCTTTGTGTGAATGAAACAAAAAGAAAAGGGTGTGACACCACCAAGCATGGTGCATATACGGCGTATTGGTCTGGGGTAGATAGTACCACCAGAGCCTGTAAGGGAGTTGGTGTAGTACTGTCTGCGCGAATGAATGAGTGCGTAATACTTCCATTCTCGTCTCTGATGGATGTGTGTTCTGAGGATTGAGTTCTTCCTCGAACTGCACGAACGGATTTCCAGAAAAACTTTATGTTCCTCTGGAAATCGTCAGATAATCTGCTATCAAACTCATCTTTCTTTTCCTCTTTTTTCCTTTTAACCATTTCTTTCATTATTCTTTTTGACCTAACAAACTCCTTTTTTGCTTCATCTATGTCTACACTCGTTGCTTTTCCCATTCTTTCATTTGCTCTGGCAGCCAACCAATCTGACCAAGCTTTCTTCTTCTCTGACACTGCTGATTGTACATCCTTGTCCCACCATGTATTCTTAACCTTTCGTATTTTCCTTCTCTTGATCATACCACATACTTCAGACGCTACACATACTACCTCTTAGTATCTTCTTGGGTTTACGCGAATGATACACATTGAAATTAAACTACAGTTTACGGATTTTATCGCGTTTGTATTGGTTTCACTAAGTTATTACATTTGAAACTAAAGATCTAGAAACTATATTTTTAATTTATTACTAGCCGGACGTTTCGAATTCTTTACAGAATTCATGTTCACGGCAGACTGAGGTGATATTTGTCTTTTTCTTGAATGTATAAGTTATCTCAAAGAACCCGAACATTTTTCAAC